>JAVHNF010048647.1:11300-30205 GCA_034783455.1 Micropsitta finschii
GAAGTGTTTCATACTCCAAGAAACTGGTGGCAGAATGCATTGACAGCACTTACCTTTGTAACTGCTTATAATAGGTCTTATTCAACAGTAAGACCTCATTTAAACAAGGAACTAAGAGTGTACTAAATTTCATAGAGCATGTCACATAAACTAGTATATGTTGAGGAACTCCCTTGGAGTTCTCAGCTTCAGTGAAAACATTCAAATAAGGAGAAATGTAAATCTGAGATTGGAACTCTGCCCCAAATAATATTCAGAGCTTTGTTACTGTGCACAGACCAAAACTACTGCAACATACTTGACTTTCCTTACGTATGTAATTAAGAAAATACTTCTTAAAAGCAAATGAATTTGAAATTCAAGTAAGATTAATAGAACAAATACAACAAATTTATGTTTGATACAATGGTAGCAAGCTACAGAATAAAAATCAGTAGGTATCATTATCTGAAGCTGTTCATCTAACACTGTAGAGAGAAAAACCATTGATACATACTGTACACACATTTTTATCCATGTATATAAATCAAAGGAAACAGCTTCCTTTAAGGCAAGTGTATGAAGATACTAAAGCAAGATACAAATTAAATATTCATACATTCAATATTTCAAAATAAGGAATTTGGATATACACATGCATAATTTAAGTTTTATAGTGAAACCTGTCTACAGAGGCCATTTCTACTGTATTTCAACAACACTGAAACTTGAAATGTACAATGCAGCCTTTCCATGCTGTGTTAAAACTTTAAAGTATAAAGTAATTCATTTCAAGCACTAAACATAGAATAAAGGCCTCATTATGCACACAGCACTTTTGCAGATGAACTGCTGCTTTGCCCTATTCATTAGAGCCCTGAAATAGGGCTGTCAGTCACAGCACTCTCCTGCAAGGTGGCTTTACAACTGCCCAACAGGTTAGGAACTGAGGTCAAATAGGCAACTTCAGCTAACAGGCTGACCAGTCCTGAAAAAACCCACCAGTCAGAATTGACTCCGAGTCATATTCTGATACTAGGCACCTGTTCTAAACTCCGCAGAGCTGGTGCTCATACACAAAGCCTAGAGCTGGCCCCTTACACTGTTTTCATACGTTCACTCAAACCTCTCTGGAGTAAAAGATTAGAGTTTAGACCTTTTAACTGTCAAAAGAAAGCAACACAAAACCAGACTTCACAACGGTATGTTGTGCACTAGGAACTACGAACAGAGAACCTGAGAGCAGTTTACATACAAAAGAGATGTTAAATTTTCAGAGCTTATAAATTCCTATACATGCACAAAACACTGGGGGACATGGGGGAACCCTTCTACCCAATTTCCCCCCTTGAAATATATTGTCTTCTGCATGGGTCCAAAGATACCACTACTCCTCCTCATATATATAAAACCTTGCCGATAAAGGAAATCTCCATGAGTTATTAATGTGAATATATTATTTTTATTAGAAATTAAACATATTGATTCAAATATCAGAAGTCTCATTTTAAAAACATCCATTTTACTGGGACAAAAATATCTCAAGTTAACTTTAAGAAGAATTACAGAGTACTTATTAAGGGGATAACAGAACTACTCTGTTTCAACTGTTTCAAAACATGTTTTAAAGTAAACATTTTTGCTCCTTGAAGGTCACTCATTTGATCTTGACACATCTATGAAATAACAGAAGCAAAAGCTAAGTAAGTTGAAAAGTGATATTAAGCAATAGAAAGCTAAATAAAATTAGTATCTACATGGCAAATTACTTCATTGAAAACCATCTATGGATTCTGCAAAGACTATACTTTTGCCTTAGAGCTAGTACTTTAATTTTCAAGAACCAAGAAAAAAAAAAAATCAAAACTAGTCAGTAACAATGCAGCGTCGAAAAGCAATAAACTCAAAATTAAGTTATAAATAATTTAAAGCATGTCATGAAGATGTATTAATAATTCATCAGATAAATAATTTACTAAATAATCAAATAAATAAATAATGAAATACATAAATAAATCAGCAAATAAATAATTCTGCAAAATAACAATAAGTCACTAAAACAAATGACAAACCTACAAAAGTACAATGATTTTCTAAATTCTGATAGTTTTAAATAAACAAATGTATATAAACTAGATCAATCTTTGGTGGATAGAGAAGTATTTTTCACTGCTATTGGTGAATTCCTGATTACACTGCACAAGGATACAATTTTAGGTTTTATAAGAGTGCAGTTTTCCCTTGTAAATTATTAACATGATTGCTACAATACATCCTGCTCTGTATTTCACACATAATCCTTTATGTAGCTCATTTTTCCCCCAAAAAAATGAAAATCTCTTTATAACATTCTTAAGTCACGTATTTCTTTTTTTCTTTTCCCTGGGTGCAGTACTTACAATACTGCAACAGCCTTCTTGGTGGTTCTCTTACTGTCTTCTGCAAACCTTCAGAAGTTTTGCTGCAGGGGGAAAACAAGTAGAATAACCTTAATTATTACAGATGGTATCTCATTCATTAGCGTATGACAACATTTTATTTGAAAGCACAAGAAAACCTGTTTTATAATTCTACAAAGCAACTTAAATGTGAAACACCATTACAGTTTGCAGACTACCGAAAGTTTTCAGAAGTCTTTGGTGGAACGAGTTCAAGCAGACTGAGGCCTGTTTCTTGTATTTAAGCTGACACACAATCTGTGCAAACTGGCACTAATTCAGATATAAAGACAAACCACGAGAAGGACAAAATACTTGGCTGACATCTAATGTTATCCTTGATTTTGGAAGTTCATAGTCCTTGAAAGAATACAGTGAGATCATTTAATAACCACTACCTAAGTACATTCGCAATTTAATTACAACACTGCACTCTAAAGCCAACACTGGTACCACAAAGGTCAAAATCCACTCATCTCCTGAATTAATTTTCATTCTCCATTTATTTTAATGAATAATATTGACAGTCACCATAATTTTCCTCAAAGTGGCATTCTGTAAATACAGCAGCTACAGAAATGCACCAGAAGTGTAATCATGTTATCAATTTTTATCTATTCCGTCAAAAAGGTTATTTGCTTTCTTCTGTAACACACATTACAGGAAAGAGACAGTTTTATAAACCATGCTACTTGACATGGATTCTTGATCTCTGTACAGGACTGTAAAACTGAATGCATACATCAAACACGAGGTTATATATTGTACATATGCACTTTTATTGCCACTTGGTTCAAAGCTAATCAGTATGCAGTTCTGTTTCTGCTGGTAAGATCTCAAATGGTTGATGGTGTTGCTGTATTTCAGCACCTAAAAGCCTAAAGGATAATTTACTCTTAAAACTACCTGGACACATTATATTTAACAAGTCTCAAATTCTCTTCAGGGATTATAATAAGAAAACACTTTGCTTAATCATAAATTTTATATTTATCTTGGCTAAACACCCTCCTTTGGATAGACTGCCATGTTTTGTCAGGAAAAATCAACACAGTGGAAATGAAGTGCTTGTTCTGTTGTGTGGTCATTCAAAAGAGTATGTAGAAGTAATGTAAATGTGCACCAGCGCTGCTGATAATTTCACGCTCTCATACACTCGTTTCAATTTGCTTTAAAAAGGACTATTCCTCCTGACTAAATATAGTCATCATGAAAAAGAATAACTCCCCTTTGAGCTAATAACACTGCAAGGCCCCCAACACAGGAGTACAAAAAACTTCTATGTTTTAAGGAACGTGAAGCACTGTCTTCTCATAATATTTTTCTGAAGTGGGACAAATGAGACTTTTTTTACTAAGGTATTCTCTTTTAGAGCCCAAATTTCAGTTTGAGAATGTCAGTTCATTCCCACACCACATCTGCAAATCCCATCCACCCTAAACAAATCATACATATCCCAAATCCTTCTTTTTGAAAGTAATGAATCCTTGTAAAAGCAGTATATACCTTCACACATTAAAAGATTTTGAGGATTACTGGGACATAAAATGGCTCAGGAACGATCCTAAGGTTCTGGAATTAGACCTTCTTTAGGAAGTACCACTTAGTCATAGATCATTTTCATTCATCTACAGCTTGGAAGCCTCTGATAGCAAAGCAATTTTTCACCAATGAGTTACAGCAGAACTAAAACCGCAATTATGGTAACCAATATCTTAACACTGCATGTTTCTTCCTTTTATAATTTACTTAGGTTTTAATACGTTTCATGTTTAATGTGGGCTTCTAATCTGTGGTTACAGAACTGACCTTCTCACACAACTATTTCCAAATTAGAGGGTCATAACTCCCTGCTCAAATAGCATATATAAATATGCTAAATATGTAAATATGTAAATCATTTAAAGAAAGGACACAAACCAGCCAATGACCTGAGATACAGACACTTTTATATCTCTTGCAAGCAAATAAAAACTCCATCCTATACAACAGGTAAAGGACCAAAACTGGGTAAGATTCCATTCCTCTGTTCTGCCAGCTGCCCGTTTCTCCCCAACCCTCAGACATACTAAAGGTGCCTTTACTCAACAGATCATGCAAAAGATTGGTCAAAAAAAGACTGAAGAAAAAGGCAGTGCCATTCAAGTGTAGTTGACAGAGAAAGAACACCAGAAATCAGCTAACTGTGTGCACTGTACTCTGCCCAGGCTGAGAAACTGAGTGCCTTGCTGTACTCAATCTATTCTGTGATAATACAAGGAACTGTATTGCACTGCATCCCCAAGAACAAATTTCAAATATTTACAATGGCAAAAGTATAAATAAGGCTCACGGCAAAAAAGCACCAAGCAACAATTCTGCATTTTGATACTGCCATCACCAGAAAGTTTCTTAGTTTGCAAGTACAAATCACATCAAAAAAAAACGCATACTGCTGCTTTTTCCCTTTAGGAACTTATGAACATAGAAACCAGAGGAAATTTCAAAAAAATATTCAAACAGATAATTTTAAAACTTAGGACTGGAATTCTATTTTTTCTGACTGTTCAGGAGCAAATACAGGGGAAAAGAGAAAGGCTGGACAGACATACTTAACCAAATTAAAGGTAATATAAAGCACTGACCACTATATTCTGATTCACATTTCAAGGATTCTTTGAAATGTTATAAGTTACACAGAATATTTTGCACTATCAATGAAAATGAATTCTTATATTCAGGAAGTTAATATGCAAATCATTTCCAGGCCAGAAGCCTCATTCCTCTGCCACACTTCCCTCTATTACAATTGATCAATTAAATTAAAAATTATATTTTTGGCCGACTTCACATAGAAAGATACTGTTGTGACAGAGTACAGTGCTTCAATAAAATTCTTAATGTATCTCCAATTTTTACCATAAAAAGCAAAGAAGTGCTTGTTACATATATTGTATAAGTCTAACTGAAAGCCGCCAAAGTAACCCAGCATTAAATCAGTTATAGGACAATTCTGAGTATGTTTCTGATAAGAACCTTGAGTATTTCTTGAATAACTTTTTAACAAACTCCTTTCAATTGTCTCTTAGTAAAAAATCAATTTTGGAATATTAAAATACATAGTAAAATGCTAAATCCCAAACTACTGAATCAACTGCTATCAATACAACACATAGCTCATTTGACTGTTATGACCCACGTTTCCTAGTTGATTTTTAGATAAAAACAAGCAGATTACTAGCAAAGGTTTATCTCAAATTCCCACATGTACAGCATGCCACATTAAATATATGCAAATCAACCTTGCTCTCCTCTAGCTTTTTTGAGCTGACAACTCATATGACCTGAAGCCATGGTTAACGATTACAATTATTTGACTTTCATATTTATACAATCAGTCATCAGATACGCATGTTAATTGATTTTAACAGATAGTTTTGTATTCTAATGATCAACAGTAAGCACACAGTTTACCACCCTCTTGATTTGTAAGAAAACAGAACTTATATCGTTTTTCACAATTAACCCTTCATTGCATTGAACTGCAGTTTTCACTAAGGACTTCACCATGCGTTAGCCCAGAAGTACTCCAAACCATGGGGGGTATTTATTTCAGTAACAAAACTTGATTTTTCAGTTAAAACCACTCTTATATTGTGTTTAAAAACCCCACAATTACTACTCTAATTTAAACAATGCATTGCCTATTAATTAGAAATGATGAAACATAATTAATTCTTAAATAAATGGACTGGGCAAAACATTAATCTACAGTTAGTTCATATTCACATTTTGCTATTTAAAGTTCTTTTCTCCTTTTCAAAAGAACCTTAGTCATGCACTTCTTGATTCTAATAAGCCCTCAGTTGTCATACACATGACAAAGTACAAGCCTACATTTAAGATCCTTATTTCTCAAGTAATATGCTCAAAGGTCAAAGCATTCCTCTGTTACCATCACAAAACATATTACTGAATCATCTTTTTTTTTTTACATGGCTACAAATTTATTCTTTGCAATTACATTTTTATTTAAATACCCTATTTATTTAAGCATCAAATACAAAACTACAAATTGCACAGATTTGCACGTGAAGGACTGACTACTTTATCAATTTATACAGCGTGCAATCATCATCTTACACAATTAATGGTGGTTGGTCTTTAAGGATATTCTTATAAAAGGAAGTGGATATTGAATCTTACTCTCAAATAGACCAAATCATGCCTTATTCCACAGAAGGGCTCTTCCAGTTTAGGCCGTAACTGTTAGTGGATTAAATGCTTATGCTCAAATTTTGGTAAAGCAAAAGCTGCCAAATCCCTTTCTCAGTATACTTTAATACCAATACTGATATTTTAATTTCTGCAAAATGCAGAGCCTTTGAACTTTCTATAAATGACTGAAGTACTGAGTCTGTTCATCTTTTGTCGGGGTGAGCATTGTATACTCCAAGTTCTGCTACCATTCTCTTTTTGGCTGCCTGCTCCGACTAATTTCACATGAAATTCATCCATTATATGAGATTTTTAAATACATTCTCCAGAACAAAAAGCAGCAGAGAGACATAACCGCACTCATCTCAGATACCTAATGCTGATTCAGGTTCCTATGATGTATCACAGACAGAAGAAACTTAAAGCCATGTTACCACAATCATGAACAAGCACCTTAATCTCTAAAACACTGTTTAATGGACTTTTCTGATCTTTAAAAAGTCTTAATTTCACACTGAACATAATGAGAAAGGTACTGAATATATGATAGGTTTCTGTTGCTTTCTTAATAGTTATTTGCCTTAAACTAAGGTCTGGCACTACGGTAAATACTGATAATGCAAATAAATTCTCTTCAATCTTTCCCTTATTGGGAAACATCTTCTCAGTCTTCAACAGATCTTGATTTCATTTAGAACACAATGAAAAGTCTGCAGGCCTGCAGAAAGGGGAAATCCATCCCACCCTAATAACTAACCCAGTGTTAACACCACAGGTATCAACGCAGAAAGACCTTGGTTTCTTTTATATAATGCAGTGATATGAGTTAACCACCTTGAAGACTGTAAGGTTTATACTTTGGCAGCCAAGGCAGACCTTAAGATAAATGGAAGGGTGACAAAGCTCTTAAAAGTTATATGTGAAACTCCAATACAAATGGCCAGAAGAGTGGGAAATTAGAAGACAAATATATCAAGATACCATTGTATATACTTAATGTGCAAAGATCTAATAAACCTAGAAAATAGAATTTATAGTTTTTAAAAATGACTGATATCCTACACTTGCCTTTAAGCTTTACTAGGTTAAAAATTACAGACCTGGTCAGCTTTGTAGAAAAACAAGTAAAATTCAACAACTGCATAAGTATTGGTGACTGAGCCAAAACAGTCCTACTCTGACTCATAAATACAGCACATTCATTTCAGTTAGAATTAATATAAATATTTCCACAAGATGCCTGAATTTAGATTAAGGTGAAAACAAAAAAAACCCAAAAAAACCCAAACAAACAAAAAAATCCTGTTACAACTATTTTTAAAAAGTATGTTAATTTTTCATCATAAAGATCAATGATTAGAAGTAGTATATGACTAACAGTACTCAATGTGTTTATTAAAAGCCAAGAGGAAACAAAAAATAGAAAGCAACTGGTGACACCTTCTGATGACAACTTTAATGTAAAGAGTTGCAACTACAATAAATTCTACAGTTAACAGTTAAATCAAGCCTATGAGTAGAAAGAAGGCCAATAAAATGCATTCTTGGAAACAAGAAAGTAGAAAATGTCCACCTGTAAGACAAACACGAGCACAGTGACAGCATACCACCATCCAGAGACTCTTAAGGGGATCACGACAGGGGGAGCTGAGAAACAAAAGTCCAGCTCAATACAAGGGGTTTAGTATCCAAATGTCACTGCTTTATCTTAGTCAAAAAATGAAGTTGAGATCCATGAAATATGGAAAACCATTTACCATACTGGCCTTGTTGCACAGTAAGATGTTCTTTTGCACGGTTTTACACAGAAGAAATAAACATGAAAATGGATCATAAGTTTAATACAACTAGGTAGGTAAGTTTAACCACCTGTACCCAAAGGTGATCCAATTTGATTAGAAATAATCAAGGATAATCATACATCAACAAGTATAGCCTTTATTATGTTTAGTTAACTCCATACCAAAACCTTCTAACTATTTTGTAACTCATTGTATAGTCTCAGCAAGAGAAGAAAATATATGATCAGCTGGGTAAGTTCCATACAGCCGTATAAACCCCATCAGAGGTGCAAAGCACGGGAGGAAAATACCAAAAAAGGAGAACATGAGGAGGACAGAAGACATACTGCTCATTTTGATGAAAAAAATACCTAAGCCCACACTTAGGTCATCTAAATGTGATAAAAAACATAATCACAGAACCTCAAGTGTCAGTTTGTGAAACAGAAAACCTCACACCACCTCCAGGATGTTTTATTTCTACCAACATCAGTAATGTTTGCATTCCCTAAATCCCACTCCATTTTACAATGGTGACTAAATGTCACTGGACTTATTAACACTATGAAACAGATTAATAAGAATGGCAACCATTTGCTTGCATAAAATTTGCCCACTTCTTTGATGTTGCCTGTCTATAACAAAGAGGCAGATGAATACCACATCAACAACCAATGCCTCTTCTGACATGAAGACTCCTTCTGAGATAGCCAGTGTGACCAGAAGAACTATTGCTTGTGACATCTAAATAAACAAAACATGGAAACTTCACATCTAAAAAACCCAAAAGGCTTCAAGGTTTCTCTTAGAACAAGTGCATATTTTACATAGAATCATCAACTTAGTGAATTTAAAACACAGCAGAGAAGTGCTGCAAATTTCAACCCAGTTAATGGATAGATGAATGTAGGAAAGAGGATGTAAGCATCATCAACATAAGACAAAATTGCTGGGTTTTATTTTAAACATGCTTAAACTCAACATTTTAACTTAAATTACCTTAAATATTTAAGAATGATGTACATTTTACATCTCTTGCCACCTGAATCTGGCGATCCAAATGTCTAGAATAGCACATTTGGAATGCTGAGTTATATTAACATCATACTAACTATAGCAGTCCAATTTCAACAAATTTCTCTGGGTTTTTGCATATCGCTGAATAAATGACTCTGGAATTAGTTTACTTTTCTTGGAGGCATTATATGAGATTATTTCTCAGTCTCCTCCTCTTTGATTTAGTACACCTCTTAAGATAATTTATTAATGTTTTGGATATCTCATTCATCATCTATTATTACTGGTGTCATAAACTAGAGGAATGGAACAGAGCACTGGACTATATACTTTTTCCATATTCATCAATAAAATAGCCACCTCTATTAGCAAGCACTGTACAAAGCTGGTTCATCCACCAAAGTGAGACATGGGGTACTATTTAAAATCAAATCCCCATACAGATCATTAGATTTGCAGTGTAATATCTTATTAGTGAAGTAAAAATCAGTAAAAAAGGTTAGAAACACCTGGTCTGCAAAAGACAAAAGAACGTCAGACATTGCTAAGTCCTGTAAATTATTCAGATGAATTAGAAAGCTGATGAATACCAGTCTTTTATGAGAGAGAGAGAGACAGAGGGAGAGACAGAGAAACGATTAATTGTTAAAAATGCTGTAATTTTGCCAGCATACTAAAAAAAAAAAAAAAAATTTTTAAAAAATCAGTAAAATGTGGAGGAAAGATTCAACTAACAGAAACTTCAATGGCAGCATTTAAGTCTTTGATATTTCTCAGCAGACAAGTTACCTACAGCAGTGATAACCAGGAAAAACAAAGTCCCTTGCTAGCACTTTTTGTTTTTCTTTTTTGAATAAGACAACCTAAACGCAAAGTACATTAGAAAATACAATCATGAGGATACCAGAATATTTTCAAGATAATGATCATTAATGGGAATCCTATCAGCAATAAGTTACATAGCAGTATACTGTGCTATATAAATTACCTGAAAGAAGACAGAATTAATATTGTTATGAGAACATTAACTCTGACAATACAAGATCATTATGCCTGCATTAAATTAGGTCTTTGAATTGTCTGAATATCCAAAATTTCACTTTTTGGTATTTTAGGCAAGATTAAGTTGATATATTTTGTAAACATTCACTGTTTTCATTCCTTTATCTAAAAGTAAATATCTCATTAAGGCGAATTAATATTTTACATGATATAACAGTACTGCATTCACCTCTAATTGTTACATGAAAAAGTTTGAGCCAGGTTTAGCAATTCATTCATGGAATCAGACACAGAATTTAAGTTCTTATAAGAAAATTAGAAAAGGACTGCACATTTTAAGATTTGTATTGGGTAAATATAAGTTGCTTCAGTTTAGCAACTGTGCATCCAATTTCTACATGCAAAAAAAATAGTTGTTATTTTTTGTTCTTTAGGCATTACAGATAGGGTTATTTCAGGCTTCTATATCAGCTGAAAACAACAAAACTTTTTCCAACTAAACAGTCAGTCTTTCATTGTGCACCTCTAAATCAGGACCTTTAATATTTTCCATATAGACACTATCTATAGTAACAGATGATTAAAAAAGCCTATTTCTACCAATGCTTTTTAAAGCTAATTAAACATATTTATACAGATGCATTTTCCCTTTATTATGTTTAGAATTATTAACAAAAAAGTTTAATGAACTACATATGACACTTTCTTGTAGTTACAATTACCTGTGGAATGCAAAATGAATTATGTGAACTGCATCTGATCAGCCTCCAGTGTGATCGGGCTTTGGCCATGATTATGATACCTGTTCAATCTAAAGAGTAATCTGTAGTCAAAAGGACCTTGACTAAAAATAACCAGGACCCTCCTTGTACTAAGGTGCATGTGGTTTGAGGATTGACACAAAGCAGAGAAACCAATCCCTCCTCTGCTTGAGAGCAGCCATTTGTACTGACTCTTATCTCTGCTTCACTTTGTACAAAAATGTGTATTGCCAGGGAAACACTGAGATCTACTCTTTTCTCTGTAGATTATGATATTCACCCATCATGTATGCCTCCTGAATTCTATCTGTAGCCACAGTGAATTTCTAATTTCTAGAACAGGGAACTTTATTATACAGGAGACTATCAGTATGTCATATGCCACAATTTCCAGCAGCAGTCTAGAGGCGTAACAGGTACGAGCTAATTCTCTGGTGCAAAAAGGACTTTACTAAACCTGGTCTCCATGATTGGTAGGAGTGCTCTGGCAATTGGGGCAGGAGCACAAAAAAATTAAGTGGTGGCAATGGCACCATTCTATCTTGCAAGAGTTTTCCTGACTTGGTGTTTCCAAACTATCTGAGATTTTTTATCATTTCTGCTCTTTTTATTCACCAAGGAGAGAACTTATGTCTGCATGGAATTGTTTACAGAACCTCAAATCAAGGCACATGCACTGCTGATTACCTAAGACCAACTCCAATATATTAACCTTGGGATGCTTGGAAGAAGGTTTAGCTTTTCCTCAACCTAAAAAAATTACTTCCTTACCTAAAGCTTTACAACAAAGCCCTAGCGAAGGGTATCCAAAATTACCCAATCTTCATTATTTTCCAGGTAAATAAGCAGGTAACTTGTTCTCTATTCTGAATACATAATTTCACTTCTTAATGACAAATTTCAACATTAATTAATGACAGTGTGGAAGCACTAAAAAAATAATGGAAATAATGCTTTAGCTTACCCCATATGGAATTTGGAACACAAGAGGCAAATTTCCCCAAATAATTATGCCAACATAACTTTCCTTTAAGCACTTGCTACCTAATTATCGCACCTTTCAGGCCTGCTGAAAATGTCACCAATGGCCAGCAAATTGCATGGTGAATACACACCAATCACTCAGAAGTAAAGGAAGATATTCGTACTTATTTTTATTAAAGGTTCTGCAAGACACAATGACCTGTCTTCTTTTAATATCAGAGATCCATAAAGCTTCAACCGTTTATACACCTGCTAGGATGAGTACCCATCGATGTTGATTCTTATGGTGGTTATAATGAATATCACTGTTACGTTCTTTAATCACAGAAATTACATGAAATTTAAACCTTTGCTTCTCAGCAACATCCTATCCCCTAAACTCTGCTGAGTACCTATACTCACTCACACATGTATTTTTAAAGCCCACTAGAACATTCATTCATGTAGTTCAACAGAAGTACACATGGACCTGCAATAACTTAACACATCTACTGGGGGGGGAAGGCAAACCAGGACATTTGAAATCCAGTAACTACAAAGTAGTGATTAAATGCAGGAGAAGTGAGGAGATGGTATTCTGCAAGAAGCAGACAGGTAGGAGTGGAGGGCAGAGGCTGATACCATCGGTACTGAAGATAAACACCTCCATATGGGGTTGCGATATTCATTTCCTCAACACAACTATTACCACCAGTAAAGCAGTTTACTCCAGCTACATGATTTAGCAACTGTTAAACCAATGCTGTTAAATTCAGAATCCACTAGAAACATACTACAAATTGTTGCGAAGAAATAGGGCTTGTTTACTCATCATTACAGTGTCAGTGAGTCAAAGAGTTGATCTTAAACAACAAAAGCCTGACAGAAGAAAATGCCGCCAGCCCTGTCAGACTCCTGGAAGAGAAAGTCAAGGCTCAAATGATTGTGTTGATCTTTGACTGAAGCTGTTAAACAAGTTGCTTTCTTCAACACCAAACACAACACCGCAGCCAACAATAAGGAATCCTTTTGGTTTTTTCCACACAATGAATTTCAAATGTCATAAACTCTGGAGATTCCTAATCACATTAAAAAGGCATTAGCAAGGCAAATGAATATAACTCAGACCCATAAACAACCAAAGGACTGGTCTTCCTGACTAACCTTATTTTTCCTTCTCTCATCTAAATTCCACTACCAAGACTTCTGGTTTAACCAGCTTCTAACCCAAGATTTTTTTCTTCCATCACTTAAATCTGAACAGTTGTTCAGATTTGTTCACTGACTAAATTTCAAAGTATCCATGTTTTATTAGTCACATGGAAACTGGACTGCTACCCACAAGACTTCAAGACAAATTACTACACTAAAATGGATCAAGAGCTCCCATTCAAAGACTAACAGCCTTATGATACAGTATTTCCTGCTCTCGATTCAAATAAAGGTAATTAAAAATACCATATTTTCTGTTCAGAAGTCATCCTTAGTCATCCTTCCTGAACTCCTGATTCTCAGCATCACCCCTAATGTCCTACATAATTCTGCCTATCCTCACTTCACAAAGAAGTCTAATTAAAAAAAAAGCCTACATTGACTAAAAGCCTGTCAATGTATCTTCCAGTGTAATTTTAGTGTATTTATAAGATTTCTGCTGCTACTCATTAAAAATCAGATTCAGTGCTTACTTTTTAATTTTAGATGACTTTATTTGAAAAAAAAAAAAATAAAATAAAATCTAGCCCATACCAAGTAAACTGATGTCAACGTACAGCAGCTGCCATAACCACTACAGAAGAGTAACAATAGAAATGAACAGGTAATGACTAGTAACAGAGCCAGAAACAATGGACAGACAATAGTTTACCTTAACCAATGGGTGCACACCCTTTTCTTCCCACCTCTCACATCCTGTAAATTTATCTTGGTTATAACTACATTAGTCAATTCAAGTTTGTTGAATTGCAGGTTTTTCCATCACTGACATTAACAGTCTAGTCACTCAGGACTTAAAAGTACAGACCAATTTTTTCTTCCAGCAACAAATCTTAAGCATCCAGAAGCACAGGACTTCTTGATTTCTTGAACTAAGTGCTTACTCAGCAGGCATCCAGAAAGTAATGCATTATTTCACTTATCCATACTAGCACTTTGTTATCCATTTTATGTAAGAATTCATAACGATAACAAGTGTATTGTTTGACATGCAGCAAAAACATGGGCAACCAACAGATATTTCCTCTGACCCCTGTCAGATCAATTAGCTTCCATAGCAGAGACAAATGCCTTCAGAACAGCAAAGCAAGACAACAGAAATCCTCTCAAATGGTAAAAAATGCTGAATATAAGAGGTAAGGAAGTAAACTAGGTTTAAAATGATAACTGCATTGAAGTGATTTTCTATACTACAGCTAAAGCTGTTCTTAGTAATGTAAAGCATTACACACAGTACTTCACAGTAAATAAATTTCATTAAATCATTTGTGTGCCTGAAAGACATGATATAGACTACCCATCCAGAGTGCATTACAAGTATCTATTTCACTTTACAATAGTATATAATTGTTTAGGTTAGAAAAGATCTTTAGGATCATCAAGCCCAACTGTTAACCAGCAGTACTAAGCCCACCACTAAACTGTGTCCTTAAGCACCATCTACATATCTTCTAAATAACACCAGGGTTAGTGACTCAACCACTTACCTGGGCAGACTGTTCTAATGCTTGACAACCTTTTCCATGGAACCAAACTAAACCTCCCCTGTCACAACTTGAGGCCATTTCCTCTTCCCCTATTGCTTGTTACTTGAGATTGACAATCACCTCACTACAACCTCCTTTCAGACAGCAAGGTCTCCCATCAGCCTCCTTTTCTCTAGGCTAAATGTTCTCAATTCCCTCAACTGCTTCTTATAAGACTTGTGCTCTAAACACTTCACCAGCTTTCTTGCCTTCTCTGGACATACTCCAGCATCTCTACTTTCTTGTAGTGATGGCCCCAAAACTGAACATGCTATCTGAGGTGCAGCCTCACCAGTGCAGAGTACAGAGTGACAATCACTTCCCTAGTCCTGCTGCCCACACTATTTCTGGTACAATCCAGGATGCCGCTGGCATTCTTGGCCACCTGGGCACAAGCTGGCTCGTGTTCAGCCGTTGACCAACACCCCCAGATCCTTTCCCACCATGCAGTTTTCCAGCTGCTCTTCCTAAAGCCTGTGGCAATACATTGGGTTGTTGCGACTCAAGCACAGCACCCAGCACTTGACCTTGATGATCCTCATGCAATTGGTCTAGGCCCATTAACCCAGCCTGTCCAGATCCCCCTGTAGACCCTTCCTGCCCTCAAGCAGATCAACACTGCCATCCATCTTGGTGTCACCTGCAAACTTTCTGAGGGTGCACACAATTCCTTCATCTAGATCTTAAATAAAGATATTAACCAGACCTGGCCCCAGTACTGAACCCTGGAAGAGCACCATTTGTGACCAGCCACGGACTGAATTTAACTCCATTCACCACCACTCCTTGGGATTGGCTATCCAGCCAGATATTTACCCAGCCAACTGTACACAATCCAAGCCATGAGCAGCCAGTTTCTCCAGGAGAATGCTGTGGGAAATTATGTCAAAGGCTTTACTGAAGTCTAGGCAGACCACATCCACAGCCTTTCCCTCATCCATTAAATAAATCACCTTGTCATAGAAGGAGATCAGCTTATTCACGCAGGAACCGCCTTTCATAAACCCATGCTGACTGGGCCTGATCACCTTGCTGTCCTGTACGTGCCCCATAATGGCACTCGAGTGCCTTCAGTTTACACTGCTTTACCTTAAATTCACACACACAGTGCAAGTAATACTTACTAAAAAGAGGATATAGCTTAATTACTGAAATCCATTTAAGCTCAAAATAAAAATATGAAGCCAAGTCAACCATAAACAGCAGGAATAATGCCCATTAAAGTTTTACGCCCTGTAGTTCCCAATCTTCTGTACTTTTACTAATGTAAAATACATCAACTTAGAAAATGCATTCTGAAGTTTTTAACATTTTTTATTATAGGAGATTACCTTCAGGATCAAAAGAGGTGCACTGTGAATATAAATTTCACATGATCTTAAATGTAAAAAGAAATCTGCTGCATCTCTATCATCTAGTCACACAAGATAACATGACGATTACATCATTCAAGGATACCAAGATCGCTGAATGGTCTGGGTCACCATTCAAAGCCCTAGTTATTCATTCGCCCTCCTCCATTCCACATTCTGGACTAGAGATTCCTTGAACAAAAATTCTCAATTCACTGACTGTATACCTGATCAAGTGAGGGAGCTGCAGAACTAAAACTAAGATATAAAGTAAAAGTAAATGATAAATGCAAATCTAATTTACTTTTACAACGGCATATTTCAAAAGTTTGTTGTGCTCTCCTGGTCCAAGTCTCAGAAAAAAATCATTCACTACCTCTAATACAAGACTAGCTGCCATAACATTGTCTTTATCCACAAATCAGTCACTGAGGGTAGCAATTTCTAACAGGCAGACTTGACTTAAATACAATCCATTTGTAGGAAATTTATGATGGACTAAGGCAGCACTAAGAGCATTGGAGAAGAAAGCCCATGTGGTGAACCATCACAGAACAGTTTTTGCCAGCTTTTTCCCATGTATGTACATTTCAATGCCATTTGAAGAATGACGGTTGTTTTCTGTCCAAAATGTTCCAGATACCTCCTTAGGATGAAGATTCATTGAAAGCAAGGAGATAATTTGTTTATAATACTACGCATATGTAAGGTTTATGTACCCAATTTAGAATTCTAAAATGCTTATATGTATACAAAGCACTGACTAAATATTGAAAATCTCAATCTCCCAATACCTACTTATTGCCTTTATGAGAGATGTAAATTAAAAATTAAACAACAACAGATTTTTTTTATCATTATTAGAGAATCAATAATACAGGTGGTACCTGGAAACTCATTTCATGAACTGTCACAACCAAGACAGACTGGCAAAGAGACACAAAGCCCAGCTTTAAGCTCACCACTGTCATTCCATCTAGACCTAGAGTAAACACATCTCTGCCACTCCACCATCAAGGTGCAGCTAGGTCACTAACAAGCAGCACCTACTCCAAACTCAATGTCAGATCCTTTCTGTTAAAGAGATGTCCTAAGTTCAGCAGCAGCAGTCATTTTTCTCCTTCTTAGTAGCTGGTGCAGTGCAGTTTCAGCTCCTTCAAAACTAAGCAAAATGAACAAGAATAAAACTGGCATGGCCATAAGGTTTCACCAAGCAAAATTCTTCACTGTAGACAGGAATTAGTCTCAAGTGAAATGGCAGTTAATTTATTTCTGTCAGTTCAGGATACTTTTCAATGATGAAATCATTGCAAACTGTAACTCAGGACTTTGAAAGATAAATTCTCTCATGTTGAAAAAATGAAACTGCTACCCAACCTTCAATTACTCTGACATTAACCTGAATAATAATTTTATAAGTTGTCTGGTCAGTGTGAGAAAGAAACATCAGCTGAAATACAATACTAGCAATCTAGAGACTTGCTGGCAACTTGAGTCTTTTTTCTTTTTTTTATAGAGGAGAAAGTACAGATAGCATACCACACACAGCAGAAAGAGTGTCAGCTTAATGTAATGTACGACTACAGTTATCTTTCTTCTTAAAGCAAACTGAGTATTTGAGAAAAATGAGAAATCCTCGGCCACATTTTGTCTCAGTATCAAAGATATCTTGGACACCATTTTCACCACTCAGGTTCAAAATGGGGAGGCAATCTTCATCAGCTCCTCTTTATCTTTCATTATATTCAGATTTCATCTGAAACTTTGTTGTCCTTGTTTTTAGTAAGACCTGTACACGTAAGACTCGACCTGCCTATATATCTAAAATACTCATTTTCCACACTCGCATGCAATCCAATTCACCTCCCAATCAATCAGCAGTGTGCAACCTCTAAAATGCTTATCTCACTTGTTGCCAAAGTCTTCAATAACTGTAAAGACAGCTGTCTTTGATGATCAAGACTCTCATCAGCAATTTTATATTATTCTGTTTGCACCTTTATCATTGCGTACCATCTTACAGTAATCAAAGACAACCTTAGCAAAAACCCTTTTAAGTCAGTCTTCCATTACGCCCAAAAGTGCAGTTAGCCAATACAATATGCTTTAATATGTAAAACTGTATCTTTACTGATAGTGTTTTTGTTCTTCCTTGCCCACATTCCTTTAGTGAGTGGTTAAGTGGTGCTGAGCTGCCTACTGTGGTTAACCCACAACACTACCTTACAATTATTTCTGTTGCAGCTGGACCCACTCGTGGCTTGAAAACACAGAAGCAGAGTTTGTCATGCACAAAAATCAGGCAAAAAACTGTTGGGACATACATTGCAAAAAAAAATTAACAAACAAAACAAAAAAGAATAATGACCAGCAAGGGATCAAGACACATCACCTGTTTTGTTGGTCTTGATTTTATTCTATTTTTATGGATGTTGGAATCTTAGAAGTAGGCTATGTTCTTTCAGCCAAGGAAATTCCAGGGCTGCAAGCATTACAGCAAAGTAAGACTGCAGAGAAGCAGTTAAGAGGGATCTAAAAGAAATGCTCAGTGGTTAAAACAAAACAAAACAAAAAAACAACAAACAAAACCAAAATGGCTACTCAATGACTGTTAATAAGCTTTATATTGAAGGTTATCCTCTTAAACCCACTGGTTCAAGCCCTAGTCACCCACTTC
>JAVHNF010048652.1:0-11505 GCA_034783455.1 Micropsitta finschii
GTGCCGACCCCTTTCACTTGATTTTGTCAAATTCTCATGATTCTCAAAAGCCTGATTCTCTTAAGAGTCTTGTCTTCATCTTTCATTAGTGACAGTGATTGAAATGATTCTTTCTGGAACATTATAGCTTAGCTTAGCTTAGCTTAGCTTAGCAGTGGCCATTTTGCCAAATTTTTGCCTTTTTTTTTTTTTTTTTAACTGTGTGGAAACACTTTTTTTTTTTTTTTTTTTTTTTTTTTCCAGCATCTCTGGGTTGGTTTTGCATATCAGTGTTTCTCTAATGCCTGAAAAGCACCCCAGACAACAGTGTTGGTGTTTTGGTAGCAGAAACATGCATACAGACTGATTCTTTACTATTTGCAATGTTTCTTCTTGAGTGATTTTTATCCGGTTCATCTTGCAGACTTGCAGATTCAGTGCAAAGATTTTTATCACGTTTGCATGCAGGTTTACTGCTTGTTTCAGATCATTAGCTGCTTTCAGAAGTGTTTGTGCCATTAGTAATGGCACCCAAGCTGAACCTCAGTTGTGATGAAGTACTTCCATATTTGCAAAATCCTCTTTGGTGATATCTGTTAGTTTCTCTTCTGGTTCTTGCAGCCAGTACTCGTTGATTGGTTTCTGCTTTGAAACTGCAGCTCCATAGGAAACCTGGAAATGTTATTCACAGATCCTTGCTTAGGTCAATATAACAAATGTACTATCTATTTCAGCTTGTGTACACATCTTCAAGCAGCTCTCAAACTTGTGGGCGTGTAAGAGGCTAATAAACAACCTGCTCTATGATTTTGTGGCATGACTGTTCTCAGCCCTTCCAGCTGCTTCTGTGAAGAGAGCTTAATGTCTTTCAGCGGGTCAAAAGTTGGTGTTTGCTGCTGATGCTAAAAAGTTCTTCTTTTGTTTGTCTTGTGCTGCAGCCCAGGATTCTTCCAAGGTGAAGAAATTGGTGTCTACTGCAGTAGAAGTTTACTGTGCAAGGGAAATATGCTAGAGGGCCACCGCCCTTTGATGGAGTTGTGTAGGTACAACCAGGCTATCTATGTATGACCTCTGTCTAGCCTCTTTCCTAAAACTCCTGTATGAGGAAGATTCAGCAGCTTCTCTAGGTAATATGAAAAAGGCTTTTTTTACATTTTGGTAAGGAAAAATCAGAGCTGTCGATTTGGCTCTCCTCTGAATGATGTCTCCTGGTTTTCTATAGCAGATGGGACAGGCTCCACATCTTTTTTGAACTCCTGTAATTTTACTGATATACAGTGTTTAGTCATATTTGCATTCTGAACTCTGTGTAGGGTATTCTTCAGTGCAACTTAGCAGCTCCCAATGTACTTAATTTGGTTGCTTTCTTTACCTTTACTCGTCCCTCTGTGTTCACATTGTTTTATGTGTGTTATTGGAGTACTACTTAATTAACAAAATCTCTTAAGAATGGTGCTTAAAAATCCCTTTCTGTGTTTAAACTACACATCTCACTGGATTTTTGGTACACTTCATCACAAGTGTTGCACAACAATGCAGCCTTTTTTCGTTTGCCTGTGCAGTTGCCTGAACAGGGGTATTTCCTGTAGTTGTCCTGGTTCCTGTATTACTGGCATTGCTTCCTGCTTTCCACCTTTTACAAAATACATGTCTGTTGCATTTACTTCCCAGTTTTGCTTATAGATGCTTATTGATATATCTTCTTGGCCTTTCTCTAGGGTTCTGTGTAACAGTTTCTTTTTGTTGCCTGATATATGCATATCTGTATATATCTTGACTTCAGTATTGTCAAATCCATTCCAGTAGAGATCACAGACTTGTTTTTTAATAGTTATAACCTGTCTGGTTTTTAATAAGAAAGTCTTTTATGACCCCATCTTCAGAGAAAAGGGTCCTTAAATTTGTCTCTTCATTTCATCTTCTCCTGATTTCAATTTTTTAATAAGTAATGCAATTTGCTCTAGACTTGCTATGGATCTGTAAATGCATTTCCATCTTTTGTATTAATTTTACATAACACATCGCATTCACAGGTCGAAGAAAAATGTAAATTAGATATTCTTCGAACAAGTGGCAGAAGCGTCACATTCGCAAGCCCTAGACCTCATGGTGGACTCAAGTCACCATGATATCTTTTGAAAAGGCAATCCAGCAGGCTTCTGGAAGGTACTGATAACAGCTTCTTGGCACAGGTGGTTGAGAAGCCTATGAGTAGGTAGACTCTGCTGAACCTCATCCTTACAAGCAAAGAGATAGTGTTGGGGATGTGAAGTTTGGTGGAAACCTTTATGACACTGACTGTATGATTGTAAAAGTCAGGATTAGGAAAAGAGGGAACGAGGCAAGAAACAGGATCACAGCTACAGACTTCTGTAGAACAGGCTTTGGCATCTTCAGGGGCTAGGGTTTTGTCCTCCGCAGTTTGAAAAATCTCCAGGACCAGGGACTCTCTGAGTGCCATTCTTCCTGTGAACATCTTTTTTACTCTCTTCAGTTGTCCTCTAGTCTGTCCTTTCCTTGTGCAGCTGCTGGATCATCCTCTCTTCTGCAGTGAAACACTTTTTAAACTGAACCATTTAAGTCAACTAATCTACTGTGGTCAGTTGTGTACAGATCTAGCTTTCAATTTCAGTGACCTGTTTGGGTTCCCTCCTTGTGGGGCTTTTATTCTCTTCAGCGAATGTTTCAGTACTGCAGGTCCAAGTGGCTATAAAGCTGCTGGGAAGAGGCAAGGATGAGAGAGAAATCAGTCTGGGATCAGTGTACAGGGAGTGTCAATATGCATCTTGGAAGGAAATGCATGGATACATACCACGAGGCCTTTGTATTCCTCATCCAAGAATGATATTTGACAGGGTGATGGGTAAAAATGGAGATCACTGAAGATCTTTGACTTAGAATTAATCAGTCCTAGAAGCAGCATAAACAATGATGACTTGGACATAAAAACCAGGCTGGGTTGCTCTTCATAAAGTCAAGGGACTAGATAGAAATCACTGTAATGCAAGAAGGGTGAAGAATAAGCAGAAGGAGCTGTAAGTCTTAATGCAAGTTGTTGGTTACCCACATATCTGTTGCAAAGAAAATGTATTTCGGAGATACTCTGTTTAGCAAGTTCTTCAAATGTGTTTCTGATGGACTTCGGTAAAGATGATTTGGATAACTAGAACAGGGTGAACTTTGATTAGGTACTGACCAATAGGAAGAAACAGTTTGCTTGACAATGTCTAGGCAAAGGCCAGGTTAGGAGAGAATGGTTATGAAATGATACATTTATGATTCATAGGACTTGAAGGAAGATAAGTTGCAAAACTGTAACAATGGATTTCAAGTAGGAAGACTTCAACACTCACAAAATCGGTAGGTGTTGCCTGGAAGGCAAGCCCGTTGAAATATGGAATTTAAGAAAGCTGGCAGTTCCTTAACAAAAAATATTAATAAACCACTCTCCTTGTGGAGGAGAGATAAGAGCTCAGTAAGAGATCAACTTGGCTAAATTATGAGCCTTTCATTGACTTCAAAGACAGGAGGAAAGGACAGAGAAAGTAGAAACTAGGTCAGGATATAAAGACGGAGAGTAAAGGCATTGCAAGAGCTCTCAGTGACCTAATCAAAACGGTCAAGACATAGAGTAAGATGAAATAGCAAGGTGCATTAGTTATGGGAAGTCCAAATATTGACACTTAATAGACAGAAGATGTGGAGAAGCTTTAACTGGTGAATGCATTCTGTACTGATGTTCACTTGCCATTAGGTAAACCTCACTATTAATACCAGTGCCTAAAGAAGTGAAATGCCAGCCTAGAGCAGGCAAAGAACACGGCAGGAGGAATTTTCATAACGATCATGCGAAGCGTTTTGCCAAAGCAATTTTAGCAGCCTTCAGCACTTTGGTGTGTGGTGGCAGTGGCTGTGGTGTTTTGTTGTTGTGTTTTTTTTTCCTGAGAATGCTTGGAGATGAGTGCACCATGAGGGTGCAGAATGTGGATGGACACTAGGGAAGTATGGTCTAGACAAGATGACTGTAGCAGATTAGTACTTTCAACAACATAACACACAAGCATTTCATGCTGAAATGAAGGGTATTGTCAGAGAAGTTCTTCAAGGGTCTCCTCTGAGCTTGGTTGTGCCTAGTGTCTTGTTAGTAACCTGTGTAATGGAGAAGATACTGAGATAAGAATCCCTATCAGTGTGGTACAGACAGGATGGAGGTATGATCTGAAAAGTGAGAATATTAATAGGGAATGACTACATTTATGTGAGAACAATCAAGTGTATGAATACAGAATGAGAAGAAAACTATCTGGATATTCATAGATGGGTGAAGAGGTTATAGAGGGCTGCAACCTGGGCGCAAGTGAATGATAGCAAGCTTTTGCAAATGAGTTAGTGTCACAGGGCGTGTGAACAGGAGCACAGTCTACAATGTGATGTAATTCCTGCTTCTGCATAGCTTTATGTGGAGAGTTGTGTTCTTTTTGGTGCTGCCTTTCAAGAAAGTGATGACCTGTTCTCTATCCGAGAACAGCTAGAAATATCACCTACAAGGAAATCTTAACAGAATTAGGCTAGTTCAAGCTACGGAAAGAATGCTGAAGAGAACATCCTCTCTTCTTTATTTTATTTTGTCATTATTTTTTACTTTTTTTTCCCCCTTTATTTTCTCTATTTAAATTAAAAATGGATCTTCTGTAAATGCATTTTCAAAACAGAAAAAGGAAGAGACCTGACCTGCAGCATGGAAAATTCAAGTTGAGCTGCAGGGACTCTGCCATTAGATCTGGTTTAAGAGTAGGTTTGATAAATATTCATCAGGAATGTCTGTAGGGATCCTGCCTTAGGCAGGAAGATGGCTGGACTAGTTAATGCCCTCTTGGATTTCTTCCAGCTTAATTTTCTGCTATGTAAGTGTACGAGATTTTTGTTTGCATGACTATTTGGAGGCAGCGACCCTTCTTACTAATGCCATACTGTCTTGTATACTGAATAGCATGAGGAAGAATAGGAATACTGCTGACAGTAATAATTTGTTCTTGCCCTGCCTTTAATTTCAGACACCTAGTCACTGAAAAGAGGAACAATACCACATGGCATAGCTGACTGCTCACTTTATGCAGACAGCTAGTAAAATTCATATGTAAGGCTTTGACTGAGAGCTGTTTAACAGTGTAAAATGTGTAAATACTACATTCTTGCTTCACAATTGATGACTGAGCAGAAAAACAAACATCTTCATGGTAATTTGTTTGTAATACAGATAAGGCTGTTCCCCATATGATATGAAATGTTTTACCAGCTTCTGACTGTCTGGGGTTATTTTGTTTGTTTGTTTTCAATGTTTGTTATACTTCGGAATTGAATAAATCTGAAAGCATCTTACATAAGCAAAATATAATTGCTGGAGCTAGGACTAAGTTGTCTATCATCTGTCACCTACCAGTTGGAGAGGGGACTTAGATGGCTTTTGTTAGACCCTGAGATCATTCAAGTTAAGATACAGTTAGATGTGTTAAATAGCACTAAAACTGTCTATGAGGCAATACACTTCAGCCTTGTGTACTGTCAGTTCTCCAAAATATTTGTAAACAGAATTTCCTAGAAATGAATGCTGCTGTGTGTTTGTTAATGTGTATGAACCCAAAGGCCCCAAAGACTGTTTGGCAACTAAAAAACCTGAGGAAAAAAGGGCAAAAGCAAGACTTGTCCTCCTAATAAATCTGTTTTCATGAGTTGTGAATACTTCTGGTACGTGAGATGATTTTTTTAGGACAAGGTGTTTCAGTGTTTGATACGGTTACACTTTCATGTTATTTCTTTCTGTTTAAAAAATAGCTGCCATCTATTGAGGGAGCTAGTTTGAGCAGTCAGAATGTCTAATCAATTTTCTTATTGTTGTTTTAATATTTGTTCTTACTTGTGGGAAGTTAATGCATAATGCAACATGTGAGAATTCCTTTAACACTGCTGCTAAAGTGTTTTTTTAAAAACTCAGGATTTAATGAATGCAGGAATGTTTTATTCCTTAGAGTCATTATTTTGAAGATTATCCCAGGTTATTAGATTTGATTAAAGGATTTTACGCTTGGCTTGCTTGAGAGCTGAGGATTAAGCAATAAGGAGCTTTCTCCTACGCTGTATCTTTGAGCTTATCATTTCGGTACTGCAGGGCTCTGATTACCCATTTTTTTTAACATACAGATTTTGTTCATTTACAGCTTTTTGGATAAGTCTGAGCTATTAAGCCTGGTGGGTGATATCCTGGCTGACAAGTCCTATTGCTGGCTATGTTAATGTGTGTGTGTGTATTTCAAGCCCTGACCAGTGTATGTCCTTTGTCAACACAGAACACTCATCCCATGTGGCATTCACAAGGACTTTGGTGACAGTAAAGGCTTGAACTTGTTAGCAAATACAAAGAAAGCTTTGTGATCAGAAGCTTTTTCATTTAACTAATATGGATGACTTGATGTTCTTCAGCTTCACCCAGAGGTAAGGACACGATGGTTCAGGGAATGACTGGCTAGATTGTTCATCTGCCTTACTGTAGAACTACCCCTGATTTGCCTTTGCACCAGACCAGGCTTTATCTCTTGCTTTCTTCTAAAGAGTGTTTAGAGGGACAGGTGAGGAATCCAGACGGTCACTTCACTGTTATAGTGGTTTCCAAGTAAAAGAACAAATGCATTTCTACTATATGGAGGCTGGGGACAGAGGGTGGAAGCATATGCCCATATGTCCCCTTTCTGAGGCAATGCAGAGGCAGCCACAAGTGCATGAACAGAGTCAGAAGATCACTGTGAACTGCCCTCCTGAGGAGAAAGAAACATCCTGCATATGGTTCTGCCTCCCATGTGACAGGGACAGGGCTATAGGTCTTCTGAAAGCCAATAGGTATGCTCGGCTGTTGTGATATATTTGTTCTCATCCACAGCAGTCTGTGTACTGGGGTTGTTCTGGTGAGGATGTTGTTGCTTGTTTCCCTGTTGAATAAAGCTGCGTCAGCTTGGGCAGATGCTCTGCTGAAGGCATCTCTGCAGCCCAGTCTTCCCAGATAGTCTAATATCAAGTCAAATTCAAGAATGTGGGATTGGGGTTTTCTGTTCATCCTCTGGATGCATCACATGTAAATGTGGTCTTTTTCCATGACAAATGACTTTTCTTGTCCCTAGACATCTGCCAAAAAGTCAGAGCTTGTGTTTCCTGGACACTTTCTTGTGATGGTCCTCTAGTTCATTTCCAGGGTGGGATGAAGGACCTTGGGGTTTAGAACAAAACAAAATCTCTATTTCTTCAAGCTAAACTCTCACAGACAGATTGCTGAAAGAAGCAGCCCAGCAGACTGCTCAGGATGCTTTTTGGCATTTCAAGCCCCTGTATGCTTCTAGGTTCCTTGGATGTTGGTAACTTTAGTGTTAAGTGTACAGAAGCAGATAAATACAGTTGCTGAGCTTTCAAAATCACTAATGCATTTAATTGTTACTGCCCCATCTGACTTGATGTTCCCACTTTGGTCTTTGACTTTGATATTCTTTTTTTTCCCCCTAGCTTTGACCTCTTTTCTGTATCAAAGTGCTGAAAACCAGACACAATTCTTTCACTTTTTATTCCCTGAGGTCAGTTCATAGCTTATTCAGCCTATTAACTGTGTGTTGCATCATGCTTGGCTTATCTTTCTTCAAACAACTCATTTGCAGAGTTGCAGTTCAAACATGTTGCTAGAGTTCTGGTGCTACTTTTCATTTCAGAGGATTTAAACTTTGATTCAATAGAAAACAGTGTCTGTAGCTATTAACCCATGGAGTGCAGGGAAAGATCTGCACTGTACATCTAGAGTCAACCTGTAATATGTAAGGTGGTCCAGGTGGTGATTGGGGCATAGGAGGAGTAAGTTATAGCAATGCCAGAGGAGGGGTGTGAAAGGGATCTGTGGCATTTCTAATGCTGTAGATCATACATGCTCCTCTTCTTTTCCCACTTGCTGTTCTTTGTCTCCTTCTTTACATACTCTTCTTAAAGAAGAATTTTGACAGGTTAGATGGTATAAGGGTGTATGTTTCAGTGAGCATAATATTCTCAGCTGCTTTCATCTCAGTTGTCCCTTTGTAAATTTGGGAGGGAAGGACTTGGGTAACTTGAGGGAATGGTGAACAAATTAAAGTATCTAATAATTCAGAAACTCTTCCTGGCTGAAACTGTTCATATTTGGTTTTGTTTTGGTATTGTTCTAATCAACTAGTTAAACTTTTTAAAATATGAACCATATTTAGACATTAAATGCCTGTCACCTAAACCAACTTTAGATAGAACCATTTTATTAGTGTTCGTAGACCACCAATGAAGAGTAATGATGATAAATCATTAATATATATTCTGCCATTTTCAAAATTAAATCTGTGCCATGATGTGTTTTACTGTTTTATAGCTATTATATGAACCCCCTTAGGAAGTTCTCATAAAAGGCGCCCCATAAATTTTATATAGCCCTGTACTGCATTATATTTCATTGCAATATTCCAACTTTTCAAAAAACCTCTAAGGCATCATTTTTTTTCCCTGAAGGCTTCCATGGAAGAAAGACATCAAAATTTGTGTTGGCAATTTCTAGTGAAAACACCTACTGTTTGCAGTTGTCATCCCTGCTCTTGGTGACATATTGCCTTCTGTCATTTTCAATGGAAAAAGCTTAGGTGAAAAAGATACAAAGAGAGATAGTGCTGCAAGAATAAGGGGGATCTCTTTTGCATGGGTTTTTTTTTTCTGTCTCTGATTACACATCAGTTGGTTTCTCTGTTTTGTTTTTTTTCATCCTCCCACTGAGCTTTAGCATGCTTTCCTGCTGCTTAGCTACTTGTATAAAGACAGACAAAGCCACAATCTACAGGGGAGGACAGAGGCAGATGCTGGGTGTAGTCCACACACTCCCAACTCTTAATTCTTGCCCTGGGAGTGAGCAAATTAACCGTGGGGCAGCATCTCAGCCTGGGGTCGTTGCCCCATAATCCATCTTGGTAAGAGCAGAGAGATTCTGATTTTGCCAAGCTTCTGAAGACTTGTAGACCCTACACAGGACAAGAATGGTTTCATGGATGCTAGCCTGAAATGTAGTACATGAGCTTAATTCCCATATATGCAACAATGCACTGTCTGTATATTGGTATAGCATTAGAAGAAGGAAGGATTTTAATGTTGTTTTGAGGCTTAAAGATGCAGATTTTGTGTTTTCAGAACAGGTATGCTTCAGTGTTCTGGGGTGTTTAAATGATAAGAAATGGAGATGGGTATGTGGAGGTGACTCTGGGACAGATGTTGTCTCATTATGAGTGTGCAGTGCCCAAGGCAGTGTTGCCTGAAGGGAAGAGAGTCCTTCAGGAAAGCAGTACTTCAGGTGTTTGTGATTCTCGCATTCCAGAAATAGCTGCAACTCTGACTCCAAGCTCCGATGTGGAGGGATTTCAGAAACCCAGTAGCTCAAAATAAGCTTTTGCAGACATTGGGGAATTTAGAGGAATTTCTTCTACATTATGAATACTCTTCAACATCACATTGGTTGTTTCTTAATGCAAGTTTGAAGCTACTCTTCTGCTTAAGGATTGAAATCAGTCTTTGTCTGAGTTACTTTGGGGCATGCAGAAAAGAGATACTTGCCACGTCTTTCAATTTCTTCAAGAGCCATCAATGCTTTTCCTTAAAGCCTTTACTTGCAGTGTTTCTCAGTTACCAATTAAAACTCTGCCCTGGTTTCCAAGTTAACATCAGAAAACATTGCAAATCTCAATTCTTACAGCAAAAGATACTTTCAGAGAGCTCTCATGAGTTTTCAAGCTCCTGGTGTTTCTGAGCACTTGTCAGTCTCTTCAATTATTTTTGGCAGAACCAGTGATGTGCCAGCTAACTGCCCATCGACAGATCTCAGACAGTACAGGACATATCAGAGTTGCTACCTCTGAGTGAATTGCTTGAGAAGTAATATCTCTTAAGGCATGTCTTTTCACATGATGCATGTACCTTCTATCTGCTTAGACACCAGCTTCAGCTACGATCTAATTCAAAGAGTGAACTAAAAGCAGAAAAGGAAAGAAGGTTTCAAAACACGATCACTTCTTGTAATTTTGCCTCCTGAGTTTTTCCCTAGTGATCTGGTTTTGCTGTTTTGTTAGGTTTGCTGCTGTTCCTAGCACCTCTAAGCCTATAGACAGTCCTGCTATTTGCTGTGGTTGATTCTGTTCATCATTATTTTCCAACCTTGTCAGCAATTTTAATCACAGTGATGAAACCAAATTAAACTATTTAAATATGCTAATATGGTGACAAGCAACTGAATGGATTCTTAGAAATGATTCAAAATCAAACACAGCTTCCTGTGCCTCGCACAGCTGCACCTTATTAGCTTTGATATTTCTGCTTGTCAAATACATTATACTGCCACTTACTTTCTTTGTGGTCTGACTTACCCTTTTGATTGCTTTTGCTTTATTTCATGTTCTTCCCCAATTGCATCCCTGTGTTTCTCTTGTCACAAAGGTGGCTTTGTAAAACTGCACCACAAATCGCACCTAATTGCATTTCTTATGCATCAAAATCTACCAGAAAAACAGGTGATTCGCCATGAACAGTTGAACAATCACTGAAGGGCTTAAAGAGCTAAATCAGGAATTCTTAGCACCCATTTTGCATGTAGCAAGACTGGAGATTTAAATTCAAGCTCTAGAAACCACTGACTAGCAAGAGAGAGGAATAAAATGGCAGCACAGAATTGTCTGATCTCCCAGTTAAGGGTTTCAGCACTATGTCAAGATAGTTACAAGGCTGATTTTATTGCCAAGCTTAATTTGGTCAGCTAGAAGTATGGCTTCATTTCATGCTCCTGACTAACCTAATTATGGTAGCAAAACATTGTGCATTAGCAGTTTCCAAAGTAGCCCTAAATGAAAAGGGCAGCCCAGATCCCAGCAGAGAACCTGGGCTGTTTTATTATTCTAGCAGAGTTAGAAGGAGTGGGAATAGAATCACAGCATGTCTGTTTTGTGATTGCAGCAGAAGTGCTTGTCCTAGATGGAGTCATGTGGGGGATGCAGACATTATTAGATGGCTGGGCCTTTGAACAGATTTCCTCAAAAGATGATGTTTTCTTCAACACTTACAACCCAAGTTAGTAAAGAAACTGTTTATGAACTCATAGCAGAAAAATTGAAAAGATTGGATGTTTTTTTTTTTTTTAATTCCAGATTGCATTGTTTAGAGAAATGAATCTGTGAAATCCTAAAGGGAAAAATTTTCCAGATATTAGCATTTCAGAACAAGTAGGAAAGTCTAAATTTGTGTATTGTCTTTTTGTGACATCTTCGTACCCCTGGTGTACTGAGCTGTGACTTTGTAAACTCCTATGTTGGCCTCAGAGATACATATGCAAATGCTTATTTGCAAGAAACTTAAAGGCCATGCACATCTTAGTCACAGAATCACACAGAATCACAGAATCCCAAGGGTTGGAAGGGACCTCAAAAGATCATCTAGTCCAACCCCCCT
>JAVHNF010048669.1:10497-22059 GCA_034783455.1 Micropsitta finschii
AACAAGCTAACTACTCTTTTATATACATAGGATGTGACTGTGGGTGAGTATGATGAAATTATATGCAGTGTTTATGAGCTATATGGTATTAGACATGTTTAGAATGAAATATTTATATATTTAGAATGAAACATTCCACTTAGTGTCTTTATAAAATTGACTAACTTTGTGTATGAACTTTGAATGAATGGTTTTGCTTAGGAGGGTACAGGCAAAGGGATTAAATTCTGAAATTTGTTTGATTTTCTTGAAAATAATATTAATTATATTGTAAGTACCAAATTATCTTAATAGACATTCTGTATCATGTAATATAGGCTATTTTCTCATTGTAGAGTAAAATCATTGAAGTATGAAAATTGATACTATTTAAGGTAAAGTGAAACTATTACAGTGCAATGACCTGTAGTATCAAATAGCAACTTCTACAATATGTTGATTATTCATTTGTTGAAATGTTTTCGATTTGTAAGATGCAATTGAAAATCCATGAAAGGTGCAATTTCCCCTATTAGAATCAACACTAGAAAATATTCACACGTGGTGTTCTATGCAACTCTCAGTTCTCTTCCAAAACTATCTGGTTTACAATTAATTGTATGTTTTGCTAAGAAAAAGTTCTTTATCTTAGTTAGTTTTGTGAGTTCAAATTATTTCATGTTTATAATGAAAATTGTCTTTTTGTTTGTATGTGTATACTCTATTTTGGATTTTGTTAATTCCACAGGGTCAAGACTCAGTGTAATAATTATCTTTATGTAAAATGCATTGTGTTTTATTCAAAAGCCATTATTATCAGTAGTTTCATGAGAAAATCAATCTTGTGAATATCTCTTGTGAATAATCATATGGGTAGATTAAATTCCACTTCATTTTCATGAAGCTGCAGTAGAGAGAAATTGAGGAGCTATGTCTATTCATTTCTTCTTTCTGGTCATGATGATGACTTAACAGATTTCTCCCCTTTCCCAGAGATTCTGGGCTGGACTCTGTTAGCGAGCTGAAGTTGTCTTGCCAGTTAAATGCAGGAACTCAACATTCAATTCACTCATGAACTTTACTACTGTCATTGCTGCTTTCATTGGCATAGAATATTTCCTCTGCAAATCAAGTAGAAAACTTTGTGTTGCAGCTAGCAATAAAAATGCACTGTAAGAAGTTGCCCAGAGAAATTGTGGATGCCCCATTCCTCGAAGCGTTCAAGTCCAGGTTGGATGAGGCTTTGAGCAGCGTGGTCTAGTGGAAGGTGTACCTGCCCATGATTCTATGATACAGAATCATATCTATTCATAGACTCATAGTCTATGAATATTAGTATAAACAGAATGATGCATGAAACATAAAATGGCTGATTCAAATTGTGTTCTTAGTCTTAGCTCACCTGTCAACCTCTCAGTTTAGAAAAGTAATAAAAATTTAGGCAGCTAATGTGTCAAAAAAGATGATCAAATACAGCTTTCAGTGATTTCAGTCGAAGTACAGCTCCTCCTTAACAAAGGAAGTAAGCCAATTCATTAGCCATCATGGATGGGGTTATATAAGTTGTTGCAGCCAAGCCTGAAAATATTTTCCTGCAATTCTTTAATTAGATATGTACAGATTTTCAATTTATTTGTATTTTTATTTATTTAATGGAATTGCGATTACATAAATCAATCTTTGTGTACATCATCCTACTGCAGACCCATTTGGTTATTTTTCAGTTTCAGCACTTAATGAGAGTACAATATGCAGCATAAATAATGCATTAAAAGAAGAATTTTTTCCCTGTCCTCTGATCATTGTTCAAAATAATGAACACTTAAAAAGTTATTAATGCTTAGTGAAAGCAAAACACCGAAGCTGAAAACAGTGCATTACTGGAAAAGCTGTAAGAACACAGTAAGAAAAAATCTTGTCAAATATGCCTTTATTTGAACCTTGACTGTCTTGAAAAATGGCAACATTTTCTTATCAGTTTCAGAACTGATGTATGTAGTAGTGAAATAGTGAAAATATTGCTTTCCATAGCTTCATTAGGAAAAATATATAGTAGCCAGAGTTTATTTCATTAGTCTATATGGCAGTTACATCAAAGTGACATTGTGGAAGAACTAATCTATATAATTTTGATGACATTCTTAGAGACTGCTCTATTTCTTTCCAGTAAAACTCTACTAAAACTGCTTCCTTGAGGCTGATTAGTTGACTAACCATTTCTATCCTGTGTTCCTGTGTTCCAGTCAAAGCAAACCAACCGTTAAGATAAAGCAATTATTTTATTCATTTGAAGGGTTTTTATTACAGTATCTGTATGTAGACTGAATTCAAATGGAGAGGTTGTAGTGAGACTGGTCTATTTTCAAGCATCAACAGTATTGTTATAGTTGTCAGAACTAACCTATATTCTAGAAGACTGGTATTTAAATGTTTCGATTTAAAGGTTACTTCTACTGAAGAATATCAGATCTTTTTTGTTGCTGTTTTATAAGGGATTTAAAGACTTTTCTCTTACTAAAAAAAGACATTTTTGATCAGTATTTTTCCCGTCAGTATGAATGCAAATATTGTAGCAGTTCATGTATCATGACATATAAAACTTTTAATAAAAAAACAAATGTTTTGTGAATTTATGATGCAACTTAATTCAAAACATATTTTTTTGGACCTTGTTCTGCAACAATTTACAGTGTAGAAAATCTGGAGCCTTTTCTCTGACTCCAATGAATTTGCCCTGGTGTAAAACTAGTATATGAGATCAGAATGATTTGTATTGTCTTTCAGTTCTGTTATTTTGGACTGAATATGGCTCATGCCTAGGAACAGGCTTCTCCCTGTTAATAAAGATTTTTCTAACATCTCAAATATAAAATATTGTCATTAACTTCATTCTCAAGAAAGAAAACTGGACTGGCCACATACGTTCTTCTAAGGAATGGTTTCTTGTACCAAAATGATAAGAGATTTGAATATACACTGGGGAGTTTTGGGGAATACCTGCAAATTAAGCTATGCTAAATTAATCTGACAGTACTGGAGTCTTTGTGGAATTTAGAGATAACAGCTTGGATCCGTCTAAATCCAATGATTTTTGGCACAATTTGCTGCTGCTGGTTTCTTATAAATTCTCTTTCTGTACCTTTCAAAATTAGGACCATGTTATTACTAGTCATAAGAAAAGTTTTACCCCCATCTCCTCTTTTTTCCAGATTGCTGTCAAAATGAGTGAAACACCTTCAACTAGTTACTCGGTGAACCAGCCTAACTCCTCTGAGAGTGAACAGAGTTTAATCATGCGCCATTTCAACGTTACTGAGCCTGTTGTGGCAAAACGGATCTGTTTCTATAAAAGTGGAGATCCTCAGTTCAATGGGATCAACATGGTGATTAACAATCGGTCTTACAAAACATTTGATGCCTTGCTGGATAGTTTATCCAAAAGGGTCCCATTACCTTTTGGAGTAAGAAATATTAGTACACCAAAAGGGAGACACAGCATCACCAATTTGGAGGATCTTGAAGATGGAAAATCTTATATTTGCTCCCACCAGAGGAAAATGAAGCCCATTAACCTGGAACAGGCTAGCAAAAAGCCACTTCCCTGGCAGATCAGTAGGCCTGTCAGTGCTCGCCGTCGAGCTGTGCAATTAGCAAGGGAAAAAGAAGATGGATTTGGCCATCGAGAAAGTAAAATAACAACTCCCAAAAAGATGCTTGTTTTCAAAAATGGAGATATAAGACTCAGGCGCACCATAGTTCTGGGAAAGAAAAATACACAAACCTTTGAGGCCTTTCTGGATTACATGAGTGAGTTAATGCAGTATCCAGTTGTGAAACTATACACCACTGATGGCAGAAAGGTGAGAATAAAGATGAGTATGTACAATAGGTTTGCTTCTAGATTAGTTTTAATTACAAAGGTGATTTTATCAATTATAAACTTGGGACACTGGCCTGGTGTAAGATCTGATATGCTGAATTCCAACTGTTTCTTTTCTATGCCTTTTCCCCTTTAGAAAAGCTGATAGCCTGAAGAAAAATACTTAAATCTTGTGATCAGAGAGAAGCAAGTGAGGGCATTTTATTTTAAGCCATCATGAAAAAACACTTTTCTTAATCAGGCCTCTTTCAAGCATGCTCTCAATTCTATATTTTTATCCATTTGCACAGAAACTTTTACTGTTTTAAAAACAAGTAGCGTCAATTAGCCAAACGTATTTTCTCATTACAGAAATGCAGAGTGGTTTGCCATTAATGACTTGGAACTATGACATCTATTGTCTAGTACAGATTTCAAACTATGGACCAAGTTCTGTACCTCTAAACCTAGATGACACAGAATCCTGATTTTCAGCTCACATACAGTTTTATATAATTTTCTCTTTGTATTTTATCTGTGTGTTGTTTAATCACAGAAATGCACCTGTGATTGTACCTAACAGGTATCTAGAAAGGGAATTCCATGCAAAGCTCCAAGAGTTCAAGGAAAATTTGGGATTTATCCACTGTTTGGTGAAATTCTGCATTAAGCTAGGAAACTGTCCATATCACCTGTAAGTCAGTGAAATGAAATTTGCAAGCCTTACCTTGCAATATATTTTGACACAAAAATTCAGAACTGAGCCAAGGCTCTGAGCATCTTGATCCAGTCAGACCTGCTTTAAGCAGATGGTTAGACTAAGTGACCTTTTCCAATGTACATTGGTCTGTGACTATGTCCCATTCTTCTGTGGCTGTACAGGTCCAGTACTTGTGATGTATTCTGAATTACCCTTCTTCCTCAAATACATGTTCATATGTATACCTACCTCCAAATGCATATTCTTATTTTGTGGCTATGAAGAGTCACTGTGAAACAATGACACCAAATTATGTACGCAAACACCTAAATTCTAAGAAAATTTTCATGTGCATCCAAGTTACTTCTTGAAGTCTTTTTCTGATGTATTGATATAACTATATATACCCTCACAGAGTTATGAATTGCCTTATAGAAACTGAAAAATTAATTCTGTGCTGTAATACGTATTTAATAGACTGCTGCAAACTAATGTAAAGTCTAAGAAGTGAAGATATTAAAGTATGAAAAGGATAAATCTCTTACATTATTTTAGTGGTTACTAAGGCAGAGAATTTAATGCTACTTTTCTTTTTTTCTCCCAGGTTCCTAATCTTCAGGCCCTAATACTGTGCTCTGGAGCTGTAGTTGCAGCGGGGAGAGAGCCTTTTAAACCAAGCAATTATGATTCTCTTGGGTATTCACGGCCTGCTAAATTGCTTGGAATTGCAAATCGTGTGTACCCAAAAGCAAATGCCAAGTCAGAGAGTGAAAATAGTAAGTTCTTTGAATTAATTTGTATTTTCTTAATTGATTTATTTCTCTCAGCATAAGACATAAACCATGACAATCTTACTAGGATCTACGACATTCCAAAAGGCCATCTGCTTTGACTCCTTTATAGGCGTAAGAAAGATCAAAGTGTTATTGTTTGATTTAAAATGTAAGTTTCTAAATACTCAGCTAGTATGCATATTTTCTTTCAAACAGACTTATTTAGAACATGGGTGCAAATCTGTAAGTATATTTCATATTAATGCATTTGAATGTCATCAAATTTTTTGTGTCATAGTTAATCATGGCAGTGGTAAAGAGAAACTTCAGGCCACTTCAGGGTTTTAACTAACTGAATTTCTTGAGCGAAATTTTTGTGCAGTTTTCAGAACTTACCTTAGCAAGCAGAAGTTTGACTTGTCATTGTAATGACTTTCACTTTCCCATGTCCCATGCTCCACATAAACAGGTAAAACATTATAGCACCCTTTCACTCACAACTTCATCATGTTTTTGAAGCTGCTTTTGTCTGAACAGAGTGTCAGCCTTTCTTATATCCTTGTGGCTGTGATATATGTTTTCTGGATAAGTTTGGGAAAAGATACACAAATATGTACTTTCCCCTAGGTTACTGATAGAGTTATGTTACTGAGAAGGTCAGTAAGAATGTGAAGTGGCCAGTGGATGATCAATGACGAGGAGCTGTTGGAGAGAAGCCAGGCTAGCTGAATAGCCTGAGGTTGAGGGGAACAAAGTGCTGCAGTACCAGAGCTTTATGTCGTGTGAGAATCCTGAGCATTAGGGCAGAAATACTGTCTAGGGGGAACGCTGTTTAATACAGAGGTACATAGTACTCCTGATAGAGCTGCATGCTGTACTGGAGAGTCCAGGGAACATTGAAATTGTTTCTGTACTGAGACTTTCAACAGCAAACTTGACTGTGTCCCAAAGCACATTGATGTATGAGGGACTTGATTTCCACTTACTTGAATGAGTTTCTTCCACATCCCTTGCAGTTTATTATGTCCCCACCAAACTCATCATTTTAGTTTTTCTCAACGTTCATGACCTTTGACTTGCACAGAACTTGAGAATGAAAGTTCTACAGAAACAAAAAAGTCCTACCCAAATTTTGCTTTGAGACAGAGATTGAGCCTTGCAATGGTAGATGTGAATAGCTCAGAATCTGATAAGCTCCCTCTTCTAATCCTTAGTTAAGGGCAATTACAGAAAGAGGGAGAAAAAAACCTCACCACCACCACCATCTTTAACCTGAGAAATTCAGAAGTATCCTGTGTAGGAGACATCACTGATGAAGTAAGAGCCTGAAAAATCAAATTGCAGGCACTTTGTTCCAATTCTATTTCTTGAGACAGAGAAAGTGAGATTTTTATTTTGGGAAGCATAAGGTCTTGTCTGTTTTAGAGGAGTTAGCACAAACTTTTATTTCTGATTCAGTTCATGGTAAAGCATATGCCTGAGAAACTTGCAAGGCACTCTGCCTGAAATTATAGACTAGTAGCTATAATGGTAATATACTAACTGTGAAAGTTTTGATATAAGACCATTTGTGACTCCCTTGAGATGAAAAAAAAAAAAAGCAAAAGCTTAAATTCAAGCAATGTAGATAAGGTAATACATGTGTTAAAGACAAGTGAAACCTGTCTATTAGATGGTGGTTTCTATATATGTAGGTACCAGTAGCAGCTCTGAACATCTTTGTGTGGGTGTACCTGCACTGCTTCCCTCGCACAAGCACAAGTTTTTGGAAGATAGCAAAACCTTATTTTTATCTCATGCTCTTTTATCTCATCCCTTCAGTGATAACTGCTAGAGAGAAATAGATTTCTTTAAAAAGCCAAGTAATTACAAACATATTTTATTAAAATATTATGTTATTAAAGCCTATTTTGGGAGTATTTAATATGTATGTAAACACATATTGGGCCATACTCACTATTCGTTGAAGCCTGAAAGTATTTTCGCTGGCTTTGCTGAGTTCTGTGTCATCGTCTACAGTTCTGTAGTATAAAATGTATCTCAGAATGTCATGATTTAAATTCAGATTTTATAAGAAGTTCAAGAGCTTCAATATTTACTTCTCTATAAAAGGGCAGTCCGGGGAATTGGATCTGAACCTTTTATTCATGTGTCAATGATACTACTCACAATAATTACTCATATGCTGTAGATAGTTGGATTAAGCCCAGGAAGTTACATGTTCACCTTGACTGACACATTTTAGCACTAACTGTAAGAATTAAGGCAAAATTATTTCTTCACTAAGGCATGAAGAAGACATGAAGTTGGCAGCTTGAAGCCCAAACAAGCAAGGGCTTGTGAATCCCTTAAATGGTTTAAGACAACCCCTCAGCTCCTAACTATGTATAAAATGATAATATTTAGTACTTTTTTAGGCTTTGGAGCTTCAGATAAGACTATAGCTCTAGCATTAGAAAGAACCTATTGTACTATTGCACCTATTTTGACTAATTTTTCTCCTTTCTTCTTTTCCTTTGCTGCCTATCTGCTGTCTCACCGTATGGATTCTTATGCATGATATTTGTCTGCTCTAATTTCCATCTACTTGAATGAATTTGGGTTCTTTCAATGTAATTATTGCTAGTGAGAGCTGAAATAGGCTCTGGCTCAAGATCTCAGGTATTCTCAATTTCTTCTGATAAAGGGTCCAGCAATGATAATAACTTGAATGATAACAACTCAGATTCTTCCTGTATTAGTGCCAGTCATAATGGCATAGGAGGAAATCAGTTGGTCACTGGTGAAGATTTATCATCTGTGCCACAGTATGAAGATGACATTGAGAAATCTGTTCACCTTAATCAAGATGGCAGTATCACAGTGGAAATGAAAGTTCGATTCAAAATTAAAGAGGAAGAAACCATTAAATGGACAACCACTGTAAGTCGTGCTGATAAAAATGCCACCACTTGCAGTTCTGCAATGCATGCAGAAGATTCCTTATCCAGTGTAAATGTACCAGAACATGTAAACCCAAAAGATGCTCCTTTTTTGAAGAGCTACAATAAAGGAGACTCACTACAGCAGTTCAATGCAGAAGTGTCAGACAGAGAATCGGAGTCTGATTTAAAAACTGCTGGTTGTAACACCTGTTTGAAGAGCAATTCTGCAGATCTAGATGCAGGCAATGTACCTGAGGATAACATCAGGCCTCGCTTTTATAGACCTCCTACCCCTGGCCCAAAGCGTGTTAGACAAAAGAAAGCAGTAGTTGAAAGTGTCACATTGGTTTCTGAGAAAGAGGTTCAGGAGAAGACAGTAGGACAGTTTTCCTACAGTGAGGAAATAAAGAATGGAGAAAATAAATCTGAGTATTGCATGGTAGCTCATTCAAGCAGAAAAAAATCAAGTGTCAGCAATCCAAAGTTTAGTGAGATGAGTGACAATGGTTTATTTAAGCTTTCTTCAGAGAATATAAAAGAAGAAATGTTTTTTAAAGTAATCCACAAAAATAATGATTTAATAGAAACCACAAAGAGGAATACAGTCGAAGTGCCTGATGAGGATGAATCATCACAGAATACATTAGAGAAATCAGTTGTGGATCAAAGTACATATAATAGCTTGGTATCAACCTGCAAAACTAACATCAGTTATTTCATACCATCATCAGAAATTTACCAGGCAGCCAGGCCAGCCTCAGCAGACTATATCCATAAGTCATGTGATATTAAACAAATTAAAAGATCACTGAGTTCTTTCACTCACTATTCAGAATTAAGTCAGTCAGTAGAAAAAACACAATGTAAAGCTTCAGATTTATTACCTATTTCTCAAGATGCAGTGAATTCAGCCTCTGCTGGACATAGCCAGATGAAGATGATGGTACCTCCATGTAGTAAAGGTCTTACTGACAAAATAAATCCAACAACTGAGTTATTTCCTACTGTAACTGAAAGTGAAAATCAAACCAGTGTCAGGACTGAATCTGTGACAGCAACACATCTCATTGATGACAACCAATCTGTATCTTCCCTCACCAGAAAGAAGAAGAAGAAGAGAAAATCATCCAACTTCCTAGAACAAAGTACATATGAAGATCAAAAAGATAAAGGAATTTCAGGGATAATTAAAAGTGAGGGAATTCATCTTCCAAGCAAACTCCTGCAGGATTCCACAGCAGAGGCTATGGATAATTATTCTGAAATGCCTCAGAAAAAAGGAATGGAATTTTTTGTGAAAAACAATGATGGCTCTGTCAATTCAGACAAAAGTGCATGTCCTGAAGATGAGTTCTACCACCAGGATTTAGTGGAACAAAATGGATTATCATCTAATAAAAACCCAGGAAGTAATAGCAAGTTGTTCAAGGCAAAATTGAAGTCAGGAAAAAAGAATAGTATAGTTTCATCTGCAAAGAGTGAAGATGGTCTAGTGACAGTTGATTCAAACAATGAGTCTGAACATAGTCAGGGTACACAGAGTACTGAGAAAGAAGGCGCACGTGTCACAAACAATTCTTTTGAACAGACATGTAACACATCAGTGATTTCAAACCCATTGTCAGAAGTGCCAGAGAATCTTAATGTTGAAAAAGAAAAGGAGAAGAATGTTTTGGAAAACTTCTCATCAAAGAAAGAGAAAAAGCAAAAGGGGATGAAGAAAAGTCTAAGTAAAGGGACAAATAAGCTAAATATGTCAGAGAGTGCCATCACACTAGAGGCTCTGAAACAAGAGGATTTTCAAGAGGAGGGTGTTGATCATTCACTTGAAAACCATGTCCAAACTTGGCTGAAAAACTTTTTACCAAATTCTGTCTTACCCCCTATACATAAAAAAGAAGGGAATGTAGAGAACAGCAATGCCTGTAATTTTCCTATTGATGCTTCTATAAATAAAGAAACAAGATCCATTGCAAATAAAGGATATGTGACTGGAAAAAACCATCTGCTTGAACATAATCTAACAAAAAGAACATTAAAGCCTATTTGTGATTTGGGAACTTCAGAACAATCAGGCAGAAATTCAGGTGCAAAGCAAACTGACCCCTTGATTCATGCTAATACAACTATAATAGAAACAGCCAAGTGTTCACTAAAGTCAGAATTTTGTTGTGATGGCAAGCTACACTTGCTTCATGAAACATCTGACAATGATAAAAAGATGTCGGAAGCTGATAGCCAAGATACCAACCTATGTCAAAGAAAAAAATCTGAAGTTGCTGTTCAAGTTGATTGTGCAATTGTCAATGAGAAAATGGGAATTGATGTTCAGAATAATTGCATGTCTATCATGTTGCTGCATGAACTACAATCAGCTTTGCTTGGTCTCCAGAAAGAACATAATGGATGTGTAGGAAAAGCTTGCACCCTTTCAGATCTTTCTTCTTTAGCTTTTAGTTCTTCCTCTAATGTCCTCCTAGCTTGGCTACTTGTACTGAATCTGAGAGAGAATTTGATTGGGACAATCAGAGATGATACGCAAAAAACTACCTGTAGCTGTTCTGAAATATTTACACAGTTGCAGTTTCTGAAACAAACTACAGTCATAGAAAAAGTTGATGAACTGAAGGCTGCCTTCTCTCATTTTCAGCAATCAACAGAAAATAACTTATTAACCTTTGGGAGGGAACTAAAAAAGCAGGACTCCTCACATTGCCATGAGAATATGCCCATATCTGAAATTCATAATGGTTTATGTCTGCATGAAAATGAAAAGTCAGTTGAACCTTGTGTTCCAAAGGACAGTGAAAATTCTGAAGAAGCTCTAAAACTAGCTGGTGAATTAGAAACCTCTTTTGATATAAAGAAAGATCTTTGTAATGAAGCAGAGAATTTAGACTTGAGTGCACTCCAAACACAGCTAGATAGTCAATATACCAATACTAATTCAAGTACCTGTAGCCTTGCATCAGCTATAAAGCCACATGAAAGAAAGGAAGAAATGCCTGATAGCCTATATAAAAAATCTCAAGATGAAAATACTAATACATCATTCACTAATGAAGAGTCAGAAACTTCAATAGAGCCTAACTCAACAGTTTATAGCATAACTTCTAATGATAAACACAATATTTTAGAGCAGGATACTTCTGAGTTGGAATGTGAGAAAGATATACATGTTACTACTGATAAAAGTGAAGATGAGAAAGTTGATCCCAAGTCAGTGCGTAATGACAAAACCCCAAATGACCAATTTAAACTTGCCACTGAAACCTCTGTAGAATATAATAATGAGGATTATTCTGTACAGGAAGACAAAGAATAGAT
>JAVHNF010048677.1:0-11683 GCA_034783455.1 Micropsitta finschii
CCTACTGGGTAAGGTCCATTGCACAGAATATTTGTCCCTTAGGCAGTCCCACCCAGGATACACATTTTTAAAGGCTGCCATTCAGTGGTTAGATTTATGTGGTTTTCTTTGGAACTAAGTGCATATTTCTTCTGGGGCATGTTTTCTCTATCAGAATACTGACAACGTACAGACAGAAAAAATAGATGGAAGATGCCCTTGCATGCCACAGTACCAGCATGCTATAAAGCCTCAACGAGGAAAGAATCCTTATCCCCAAAAGCTTCTTACTTTTAAGAAGTAATGGCAATTAACGATTTTTAGTGTAGCTGGTTGAAATGCCTGCTTTATGGAAACAGCCTAGAAAACTACATTCAGGCACAGAATATCACCTTTGCAGTGGAACTGACTATGCTAATCTTGTCCCTAGGAACTGAAGTTTGTTTGATTAACTCAAGATTTCCACAGAGCCATGTGCTGTAGCCACAGAGCTGGAAACTGATTACAGAATATATTGTCATAGGTATTTCATTGCATGCCGTGTTCCTCAGGGGTTTTTTAACCCTTCTGGTGGAGCAAGATGAAGAATTATTTTGCTTAAGAGCCAAACAAGGCCTTCACATGCATCATAAATGGTATTATAAAATGCTGTTAATTTGATCTAGTAATTTATAAATGATAACTTTAGGTATACAAAACATATTAAAATTTTGAGGCACTTTTATTCTATTTCTTAATCTCTGTTATAGATAAGGGTTGTAAATTCATGGTTATCTTTTGTGGGCAATGAAAAGAAGATTTTATATTATGCTTATTTCTATTCCCAGTATTTTCCTTACGTTTCCAGTATTTTGCTTTTATCAGTAATTTTTATTTCCTTATTTTTTAGTTTTTTTATTTGATTTCACATTTGAGATAGGTAAAATATAACTTACTACAATTTAATTAATTAGCACAAATCACTAAACCTAGAAATTGCAGAACTTGTGTCTTTTTTTAATTGTAATTTCATGTTAAAATGATTCTGGTGGTTGCTGACTCATAAGTTAAAAAAAAAAAAGAAAAAAAGAGAGAGCAGGAATCAGCCTTATTTCAGTTAGTAACTCAGATCTTGACCTGGTATATGCTGGACAAAAAAAACGGTTTGGTAAACTGTATTGAATCAATCTTTTCCTGTACTTTATTGTCTTAAAACTTTTCACTGGTCTGCTCTAAATCCTGCAGTTCTGCACATGGTTTGAAACAAGTAAGATGTAATGTTTTAACACTTTAAAAAGAGGACAGCTGACTTGAAATGTGTAAATTACACATACTTCTAATGCATGTCATCAAGAATTTGCATGCTGCCTTCTCTACCTTCCCTGTTATTTTTCATTGGTTGTTCTTCAAAAACCAGTTAAAACATTTATTATGCTAGAGAATGGATTCAAACTTCTGACTGTTTTCACAGTATAACTAAACATTAGTATCAAATATGAAATTCAGCACAGTTCCACCTTCTTTTTAACTAACAACAGAAATAGTTAAAAAAATATAAAACCAAAAAGAAGGAATGAACCTGAAGTTGAACTGTTTTCAGCTCCGGGCTGCATAAATAACAATTTTTTTTTCCTACTGCTTTATGCAGAAATAGGAGTAGACAAGAAGATACAAACAAATGTCTTTTGGGGACATCCACAAGAATAGGTGTAAAACATTGTATATTTAATAGCAGTTGATACTATTCTGCAAGACTCATCGGAAAACTCAACACAGGACTCTGTGGAAACCAACTTGGAACAGGGAAACCATTCACTCTGAAGATTTTTAGATACAAGACGATCAGATTTTTGGGAGTAGGGTGAAAGATAAATGGGAGAATAAGTAGTTTGAGTAAAAATAAAGATTTCTTTTTTATGAAGTACAGGTCGACTAGTAAGCAGGTCCTGTTATGTGTTGGACATAACAGTTCAGTTTGGGAGAATGTCTTCTAGTCATCATTAGCTCCTTGCTGAAGGTATGTTACTGTTCCAGACTCTTCTGGCTTTTATTTCAACATGGCCCTGGACATAGGAAGTATAATAGGTGTTTTTGGGAGTGCAGATAATTGGAACAGTAGGATTCTATCTGATAACCTGTTTTCTGTCTAATGTACTATTTGGAGGTTTCATCATTCGGTGGTCATCAGAACAGATAACGTTTAGTCATTGCGAAAATATGTTTTGCTGCTAACTGGGGTACAGCTGAACAAAACCTATAACCCTTTACTTGTGAATAAAGAGGAAATATTCTCCAGTTTGCTGAAACTGTAATGCAGGGTGCTCATGAAAACAGAATTATACTGGCTTAGAGGGAAAATGGTAATTTGCTATGAGGCATTAGCTTAATAAACTGGTGTGCCAACAGAAGAGGTTAAGAAGGGTGAAAATGTTGTATTTTGATATTTTGCCAAGTTAAACAGTGAAATATTGTGAACATGAACCAAGCGAAATGGAATGCTTTCTACTTGGATTTGAAACCAAAAATCTCGGTGAGTGACTGACAATTCAGAAGTGGTAGAGTGTAAAGTAGATAAGTATCCTTCCTTCCCTGCTTCCTCTTCCACTGAGGAAAAATTCTGAGCAAAAATCTGAAGTGCTGATGTGTTTATTTTAACACTGGGAAATACTTCTTACTTCAAATATTTGCCTGCTTGTATATCATATCTATTATACCACGTGTGCCACATACAAATTAGACATGGCTCATAAAGTGCAGTAACCCTAGATTTTTCAAGATTATGGATGTAAATTTTCCTTTTGTTTAACTGTTCTCTAACTCATGTCAAGGAGGCTTCCTAGTGATGGAGCTCTGTAGCTTTTAAATTAAAATCCTCAGCAGAATTCTTCCCGTACCTTAGACACACACTTTATTCAGTTCTGTAAAGAAATATCTTCAGATGATGTTAGAACAAGAAATGTAGAAAAGGAAGTTGCATTTTCTAGATCCAGAACCAGGTTCTCTTCACTTACTTGGCTAGTTGTGCAGCTGCATTTATCTAGCACCTAGCACATGTTCTTGGAAGTAAGGAAGATCTTTTTACAGTGATGGTAACTATACAAGTAAAGCCTAAACTAAATTCAGATTACAGATTACTAGGTCAGAAATTAATAAAATATAAAAATATAACTAGTCAAAGTATGCTATAATTTCTTTTTCACTTTTCCTGTTACTGTGACATAATTCAGATTAATATTTTATGCATGTGTTTATCTTGTTCTCTCTATCTAATGGATGCTGGCATGGGAAACTTCACATATTAACTTGGCTGAAGAGAAAGTTGGCAGTTTTTTACAACAGCACCCTACTGTGGGCTTCACAGAAGAGATGCCAGGCAGCTTTGCAGGCCAGCCTTGTGGGACTACTCACCCAAATCTAGCTGGCTGTGGAGCCAGCTGGCAGTCACATCCAGTACCGTGCTAGGTGACACAAGTGAGCTGCTCTTCAGTAAATTAGGGTGTTTTTTCCCTAATTAAACACAGAATTGTGAAAAATCTTGTTGTGAATGTCTTTACAAGCTTCAACCATCTATCTATTAAAAAAGCTAAATTGTGGCAGTTGTGTATTATGAGCTGTCTTCTAATTTTGAAAAAATGACAAACTTCGAATGTTTTGTTTTGAATCTGTCATGTACTTCACTATTTCTAAAGGTCTCTTTTTACTGTGCGATATTAATATCATCAAGGGAATGAGGCATAAGGCAGAAGTATTTGCCCAGTCTGTGCTTTCAGTTTTATGTGTTCTAGTAAATCTGAGGTGCTTCGTTCTGGTTTTCAGGTTTCAAAATACATTAACCATCTCTCCATCTTATGCAGTGGCTCATACCCACCTCATTACAAGGAGGGTAGGAATATGATCCCTAGATGTGGTTTTTCCTAAGTAGGTGATTATTGGTGTGTATGCCATTTGTGCATAGATTTCTGCACTGGACCATATTGCATAGTATATTAGGTCTTCCTAGCATTAGTTACATTTATGTGTTATTTTTTTTTTCTGTGTGAACACATTCTGGAGGGTGGTTTTGAAACACTGATATTCGTGTTACTAGGATATGTGTGGTGTCTGCATTATTTGCTAGTAATCTGCGTTGGATTTGGTTTCAGAATATGTGAGCTAGTTTTATGTCCACTCTGATTTTACCTACGTCTGTTTTAAAGCACCAGCTGTATGGCAGATGCTCACATTAAGGTTTTGTGTTTCAAGCAGAATCAAGAAATTCTCAGGATACCTTATTTGCTTCTACTACAGATTTTTCTCCTTCAGACTCAGCCAATCCATAATTATGAGTGTATAACCGTTTCAGTCTTTTGTCAAAATCTACTGACTAGAACCTGTTTCCCTCCTTAAATTTATCCTCTTCTCTGTATTGCTTCTCTTCTGCCAGACCATAATTGGTGAGTGTCATCTACAGGGGAAAAGAAATCCTCTTCTGCTGGTTCATCTCTATCAACTCAAACTTTTTTCATTACATGCAAGAAATTATGACGTGTTTATGCTTTGCTTTGTTCTTCACTATATCCACATCCGTAGTTCTTTTGGTCATTCAGGAGTCTGGGATACTGTTTGTCATATGACTATATGCAGCTTGTTTAAGAAAATGGCACAAGTGATGCGATCCTCTAACAACAAATGCCTTTATCCTGTCCTGCTTGGAGAGCAGGTTCTTTTTTTGGTGACTGCAATCAATCTACTTGGCTTTGCAATTTTTGTTTCTTTCTGAAATTAGAATCCCCTTGCCTTGCCTTTTTTTCCTTTCCACTGAACTCTATCTCATAATTCAAAGCCTTCTATTTAAGGTGGTACAACAGTTCTGCAAGGAAGTGGACTCATAAATTAATGCCAGAAATAGTACTAGCCATAAAGTACTCAGTGTAATATTTTCTCTGCAATAATCCTGCTGCTGCTTCAAGACTGACTTTCTCATGTTTTTACTTGCATGTAGAATCACATAACTTTTTGTTGAGGCTGTGTGTGGTTTTAAGGATACTTACAAAGTAGAACTGGGTACAGCAGTTGTGTTTAAATTTACCTGTCATATTTGTGCCACTTTCCAACTTTCTTTTTCTTTTTTTTTTTTAAACCTACAGTTGTTTTCAGCAGGATCTAAGTATATGAGTCAAGGCTACGTGCTCTAACTGAAAATATAATTTAACCTTCCCTAATGTGGGAATTTGACAGTCCTGCTTGGGATTTCTTGAGTAATTTCTTCTTTCTTCTCCATGTGGTTCATAATTTTGCTTCCAGAACAAAAGGCACTAGTCCTCTACATATATTTACTTTCAGGTTTTAGGTATTTTTTAAAAACATGCCTGGTAGAAGAGGTTTTGTTTATGATGTGCTCATGTACACTAGTATGTCAAATGTATTTGCAGTTGAGAGCTTTAATAATGTAAGCATGTGAAGACCTCTTAAAGGAAGCAAGTATTTACTTCTAATCTTTTATATGACAAAATTTCATCTTACAAAGTGGTTTTGTGAATAAGTTGATAAAAAAATGTTACTCTGATTTTTGATGCTTGGGATATGAGCAGGTTTGGTCCTGTTCTGGAAACTAGCTAAAATAGTTTTCAGGTGTCTTCCCCAGCCCTTTTTAACATGCAGCTATTATGCTGTGTGTTTTCAGAGACAAACTACAAAAAAAGATGAATTATAACATATTTAAGAAAAATGAAATATTATTTGATTCTCATCCTTTAGTTCTACTACTCCATGCATCTTTGGTTCACAAGATTTATGATAGGCTAATATTGAAAAATATTTTGTGGGAGCTCTTTCTTGTTTTGACAGAACATAATCCAGAGAAATACTAAAAGAACACTTTATTGCAACAGGAGAGTTTGAATTGCTAGGTTTCACTTTCAAAATCAGCTAAAAAACCCTAACTAAAATGAAATTTGCGTCTCAAATTCTAAATGACATCAGACAAGCTGCTTTTTCTATGGAAGATTTTATAGCTGTAAAATGAGTGTAAAAAATAATGTTGAAAAAAGTTGCAAAATAACTCCAGCATAAATGTTTGTGGAAAAAAAATAATTTCTTGCGTAGTATCTTGTCACAGAGATAAAAAAGTAGAAAGACAAAGGTGCATCCTTTTACATTTGAATGTAATGGTCAGCAAGCATCTTTTAGATTATATTTATGTTGTTAGGCTGCACGTGTTGAATAGATGCAGTCCCTATGGAAACCAAAAGTTTATGTGGATGTGAAGAGCTTTGCAGGGTATGGTGAAAATTGTCTTACACTGAGGTTTTTTCAATAGGGCACAGTATGATATGCACTTTTTATACCTACAGTACTGTGGATTCTACAAAACAGCACAGAGAGGATGTAAACCAAGTTTTTTTGATTTGTAATGTAGGAGATTTCTGATTAGTTGCACTTCAGTGATTACAAAAGGGTAATGGCACTGTTGATATAAATTAAATACTTGTGTCATGCGCAACAGAAGCATAAGCAAGAAGAAAGCCTTGGAAGCTCAGCTAAGAATGCAAATTGCACCCTTTGACCCACTTCCCACCTAATTGAAGTGGGTTTTCTGGTAACAGGTTCTAATTTAATTCTGCAGTGATGTCGCAGAAAACCACCACTGCTGGAACTGTTTCTGCAGTCCTTCTGCATGGTTCTGCAAGCAATAAATGTAGCTTTCTCAAACTATCCTATATGTGTCTTTGGTCATTCCAAGTATCTTTTTAAATGTAGAACAGCAATAGGTCCAGTTTCATCAGCTTTAAAATTCTGGTCAGAAATTATCCCCCAAATCCCTCATGCATCAAAGCAGTCAAGACAACACCTTGGACATACTGCTGAGGGAAAGGGTAACAGGTCTTCCAGGAAACTCTCTGAACCTTGTGAAATGCTGCCTGAAATTTTTATGCCTTGTCACTGTATATCTCCTGAAATACACTCAAATAGCAGTGATGCCAAAAATTAGGAATATAGTCAGTGGCTACTGTTCTTCTGGCAATTGTAGCTTCCAGCTCCAGTTGGACACATCTCCACACATATGAAACTGCTATATACAATAGATGTCTCTGGAGGCCTGAGTTTCAGAGACTATAGTTTGTAATCTGGTAAGGGTTGCCATTTTTTATGTTTGTATTACAGCTTCTGCCAAGTACTTATGGCAGAATTATGGAAGTATGAAGTGCTTAAACAGAGACCTTGAGAAAGAATTCCTTGGAGGAAACAATATTTCCTTACTGTGGTTAGGTGACTGGATGACTATAGACCGCTATTTCATTTGCACTGTGTTGGGTAAGTACTGGTTCATGTGGGTGGCTCATTGGTTTGTTTTGCTAGGGATGCAATATTTCCTTTTCAGGCACTGCTACTACTGATAGATAATTTAAAGGTTGATGTGTGATAGCTTTTGCTCATTTACTGTGATGCAAACACTAGCTGTCCTTTTTAAGATTGAATGTTACAGATGAGTGCCACCATTTTGAAGTACTGCCCAGTGAAAAAATTGAAGATTGCCAAAGAAACCACCTGTCTCGTTCTCTGGGAAAATGCAGCAAACAGAGAAATCTTTGAACTGTCAGATACATCCAGCATGCCATTTTTGTGAGAACATGCATAGAACTGACATCGATGAAGTTATGTTTGGAAAGAGCTAACTGTGAGAAATTCAGCTGCACTAAGACAGAACATCAGCCATTTCAAGAGGCATAATGAGCAGCTAGCTACACTCCTAATTCAGAGTGCTGTAAATAGATAAAACTCTGTTTTCATGCTCTTAAATGAAATGTGTTTCTCAGGAGAAGGTTGTCTTCTGTTTGGAAGATGTTGTGTCCACTTGCTGATTCTTTCCGAATGGAGATTAGTGGGGTGTAATTTCAATTCAGTGTTTGAACAGCCAGTCTGTGTGAGCTTCTGAAAGTGTCTGAGTCCAGCTGATAAGCTATAGAGACTTCCACTTACTTGATTTTGGTCAGCTCCAGCAAGAGCAAAATCTTCAGCTGGTGAGAACTCAGCTGTCTTGTTCTCAGATGAGTTTGTTTGGGAAACTTGAACTAGAACTTAAACAGACATCTAATTGAAGTGAGAGTGAAGGACTGCTCTATGGGGCACAGGAAAAGGAAGGGACTGTATGGGTTGTGTATATTGGGGAAAAAAGCCTGATTATTTTTCCTTTTCTCCAACATTCACAAATACATGTGAATGTTCAAACACCATCATTTTAACTGTCGTTTACATCTCTCATGTCTGGGACTTGGTGCAAAGGATTGAATGTGGTATCATAAATTTGCCTTACTTACGTTAGTTCCAGATAGATAACTCATAGTTGCAAAGTTTTATTCAAGAAGCTACCACTTTTGCAACCATGCAATAAGCAGAGGACCAGAGCTGTCAAGGTGATTTCTTTTACTAGGATTAGAGCCATGGTGTTTTAAAAAGTTAACAATATTACAATGATAAAAGTCAATAGCATTTTCGTTAAGTGTCTCAGTAAGCTATGTGAAGCTTGGTAGCTGTGTAGGTGACAGTAGCAGATAATTAGAAAATTTAAAATTCAGTCACTTTATTTGAAAAACTTGAAGCAGAGCAAATCTGTATTAATCCTTTATGGTGGATCCTCTACTTTAAAACATCTGTTGATTTAGTTCATATTAAATGTGTGCTGATGCAAATGATGCCCTGCTGACATAGAAGAGAGAAGGAGGGGGGGAGGGAGAAGAACTAGAGATTTAGCAAGCAGAGAAGAGGAAATAGAATGACTCTTTATGACTTTCCTATTCAAAATACCAACATGAGGGAATGGCTTATCTGCCATGAGGTAGGTGTATAGTCAAATCAGTCTGGGTACCAAGTGTTTATGGATTCTATGAACTAATTGCAAACCAGCATATGCAACACTATTATACCTGGTTGAGCCTGGATTCCTTACCTGAGTTAGCCTGAGAATTGTGATTTGCTGCCTTTTTTACTATTTGCAGATACTTGAGCTCACTAATGAAAGCAGGTTTCGGAATGTCACGTGAATCTCAATTGGTGCTTTTAGCTTGCTGCACACATAAAGTCTTGGATTACTGACTGCATCAGCTGTAAAGACGTGACTTGATTCTGGAAAATTTGTATGCTGCAAAGAAATCTAAAAGCTCTACCTAGCAGTGATGCTTATTGACAGCCTGATCAGTTATGCCAGGGATATCTTTCTTAAACATGCCTTTCTTTCTGTCTTGTCTTTAATCATAGTTTTCCTAAAATGGAACCTAACAGTACATTAATATTAACATCAAATGTTCAAGTCAGCATTTTTAATAGTGGGGGGTGAACCTGTGCACCTCTGCAAAAACTTCTACTTGGAAACTGAGAGGAAAAGAAAATCCCACAGATTTCACTGGGTTTAGGTTCTGGTTTAACTTTTTAAATCACTCTTAAGAATGTAGTTTCAAACCTGCAAAAGATAATAGTGGAACAGCAGAATCCAAACTATGGAAGATCTTAACTTTAGAAAGTAGTTGTGTGTATCCACTGCTGTATATACTGCACTTGTTAAAACAAGAGGTTACATAAATATTTGAGTTTTTAAAGATCTATCGCAGTCTTTTTTAAAGCTAAATGTTTTATTATCCATATTCGTGTATAATATCTTATTTCAGAAGTGATATTAAGTATGTAAATGGCAGAAATATGGATTTGTCACATAAGTAGTCATAGTTCTCTCTTGTTTCTTCCTTGGTAAATCCAGCCTTGCCAGGAGACGAGGCCAGATTATTTTTGTGCTATAGAAATCGTTCCAAAACAAACCTTCTCTGTAGTTACATTATCCTTCAATGTAAGGAACATGTTTGGCTTACATATTGCTGACATCTGCCAAATGTTTCTTTACTAAGTGTTTAGTGTAATTTGCAGTGAGCTGGTGAATACTTAATGGTCTTTGTAGAACTTCATCTTTTATGTCCTCCTCAGTTAAAGCAAATCCTTTCATCATCAGTGTTACCTTTGTGCTGGGTTTTTTTTTGCTAGTTATATCGTGCATTTCCCACACCCAGTTTCTTTGGGATTTCTGGGATTTGATTTGGAAGCCTATGGGGTTTTTTAATTAAGTGGTACTGAATAATATCCAACAAATATAAGTGGTATAATGAAGGGATACATTTTTTCAATTAACTCCTAGTAAAATGTAAGGATTTTACCTTCTTTGGCATCCCATTTTAAGTTGGATAGGCAAAATTGGATGAGTATTGAAATGGGAAATTTAAAATGTTGTTGGAAGTGATAATGATAGCTTTTTTTCCAAGTCTTTATGTGTAGGTGCTGCTAGTTCTGTTTTTATTAAGAAATGTTACTCCTTTTTCTTCTCTCTCCTTCCTCACTTCCCCAGGGAAGAAAAATATTCTATTCAGTTCCATAAAAGCAGGTTAAGCCACTAAAAGTAGCTTTGCACTGTGAATCAAACCATTTTTAAAGTGGTTTGAATTCTGAGGGGAAGACCGGAGATGGTGTAGTTTATGTCACTAAACTTTCCTTTGTATAGTAGGAAATGTACCTGAAGTCTCTGGAATTGCCACAATGGGGTTGTACATTTTTACAAACAAAGAATAATGTTAATTCTATTACCTGCTCAGTCTCAAGTATATAATTAATGACATTCTGCTCAGCTAAGTTTAACTTGAAGATAAAAATCACATGAATCAAAAAGCTTAGTTTACAGATTATCAGTGGTAATCTCCAGACTTCAGCCCTACAAAATAAAGCTACCCACTTCCTTTACAAGAAATAAAGAAATCCACAGTCCATTTAGACTCTTCTAAATGCTAACTGAAGGAAAAATGGCTTGGAAAAAAATTCATAAGACATTGAAAATATCCTTTCTAGTAAGTCACAGAGAAGATGGATAGGGTGATAAGTTTTTAAAGCAGGCAATATTGGGCCAAGCTGAGTAAAGACAAGTCTTTATTGATGGGAATGTTTTCTGAAAGCTCTGATGTTTGCTTTCAGATTTAGCTGTTGTTTGGACAAGAAGGGCTCATATAACTTTTTCAGATCTGTATAAGCACAGCTTCAAGGTTGCAGATATAAAGAACTTTTACAAATTTTAAACTTTCATCTATGTTATACTTAGCTTATTTTTAATTTTTCCAACTGTGTACTACTACTGATAGTAGGAGGTACTGTTTAGTGTTTATTTCCTAAGCTGGGTTTGCGGTAAAATGTTCAGCAAAGTACCTGAAGTGGGATCTTCTTCACATTTGGCACAAGCCACAAAATTTTAAGCTTTCGAATGTAATTTTACTGTACAATCATTAATTTTCCTGTGGTGAAGTAGAACAGGCAGTAATAGAACAGTCTTTTTAAATGGCTTATAATTTTTTTTACAAAATAGTTAATTTTGCTTTTTAATAAATCAGCACATGCTATGAGTTTATGAACTTTATTATAAGAATGCAGACTTTGATTTTGGTGACAGACCTCTACATCACAGCATTTTTCCTCCTCCTTTTCATAAATGTCTTCCCTATGTTGAAATATGTCAGGTTTCTGTATTACAAAGAGCTTTTCCCATGTATAATCAATATAGTTCCAGGTGGAAAACAGGTTCCTGGGAATGTAACTGAATTAGTTCAGGAAGTCTTTCAGCTACAGGTTGCTACTCACAAGTCGTCACTTTTCCCAGAACTTCAGCTATTACAGATCTGGTTTACAATCATAGAATCATAGAATAGTTAAGGTTGGAAAGGAC
>JAVHNF010048692.1:2400-13855 GCA_034783455.1 Micropsitta finschii
TTGCAGGTTATTGCCAGCTCAGAATAAGCGTGGTCATTAACAGTTAAATACAACACCTCTGTCCTTACAGATTTGCTGTATTATTGTTGGATTACAGTAAGCATATTGTTTTGTAGAAACAGGACCTCTTAAATGATTTCTTTTCTGCTTATCTGTGATTTTTTAATATATCCAGCAACACAGTATTTGAGCATTTCTGTCATGCAGAAGCAATCTGCTCTTTCGATGAGACTGCTTTCTCTAAAATGCTGATTTTGATGATGCTGAAAACATGGAGTGAGGGAAAACTCAGGTTCCATCCTGAATAGTGCTGCAGACAATGGTTAGCTTTGAGAGAACGTAAAAGATGTGTTAAGCATTTAGTAGCTATTTAAAGGACAGGCAAGCAGTTGGACCACTTTCCTTAAAGAGAAACGTTATTGGAAAGGGAGCAGCTTCAGAAAGGGGTGAAAAAGAGGGAAATTGGTCCACCTGATAATGAAAAAGAGAGTAAAATGGATAGCCTATTAGTCCATGGCCTCTGCTCTATAAAGTTGGAGGACTCTTGCTTTATTTCACTGAGGATAAGATGAGGTTGTGAGGCTTCTCTCAGCCAAAAGGAACATTTGGTCTGCTCAATCCTTCTGCCAGTTTGTTTTAGTTATTCTAAGCAGTCTGATGGTAGGTGCAGTATCCCCACAGTTAACGGTGTGTTATCACTTTAATTATCTTTAACTACTAGGCATGCTGTGATAGTAGGCATTGAGAGATTCAAATGTACAGTAGATCCGGTGAAAACTGTTTGTCTTGAGTGGACTTAAATGCTTGGGTTTTGCACATAACAGCTGTTTCTTACTAGTACTCATCGTCTTGGCTATACATGCAAATTAAAGAGCAGTCTTATGACTGACATCTGAAAATGAAAATAATGCAAAAATATAGATGTTGTCCTACATTTGCTTACTAAAAGGAAAATTTGATATTTTAAAAAGAAAAAGTCTAAACAAATATTTTTAACTTTTGTCATGAAACCAGACAAAAAAAATTAATAAGATGCCAATCATGTTTTCTTATGTGAGGAACAGAAATGCAGATTTTTATATCTCATTTCTGTATCTGTGTGTCTACAAATAAAGTGCTTGCATGCTGATGGGACAAAGAAGGAGGAAAAGGTTACAGAATAATTGATGTTTTGTTAAAGAATTTTGCTTTTCCTGTTGTCTATTGAAAGCAGACACTATTATAGAAATTTGACTGAATAACTCAAATTGACACAAACCCAGATTTCAAAATAATTTTTTTCTAATAGACTAGTGCATATCCTTTATATAATATATTCCTTTATGGCCCCAAATTATTTAATAACTTCTTATTATCTTCCAGTTTTTCCATTCAGTATTTTCTTTCCTTTTCTTATAAATCCTTGTTACCTAACACACACTCTCCTCTGTTTCCCCTCTTTATGCAATCATTTTCCATGGCTGCTTCCTTTTCCACTTTCCAAATCTTTTGGGTTTTTTTTTTTTTTGTTTGTTTGTTTGAAGCTGTTCACAAGTGTGCGTCACTAGTATTAACTCACATCTTAAAACCTCAGCCTCCCTAAGCCTAGTTCTTAAAAGCAATGGTCTAATGAGAAAAAGATGACTGACTTCAGCTTTTATTTATTTCTAGGCTCACTTTGAATCCAAAGCTATGTGATGCACCTGGGTTTGCTGGCTTTACTGGAAGATTCATTGACAGTTACTGTAGTGGTATGATGTTTCCAGACAAATACAATATATTGCAGGTGTGTAGCACTGTTTTCACAGTGGTTTCTTGAAGGGTTACAAAGAACATCCATATTGTGGTGATACACCAGAATTCAGACATCACTGAAATATTCAGACATCAGTGGTTAGCCCTCAATTGCCTTTAAATGAATCCATTCCAAGCAATCTGTCATCTCTCTGTCTCCAGCAATATTAAATACACAGACTTGCACCAATCTCTTGGCACAAGGGAATGTCTGTACTTGGAGCAGTGTGTTCACTGAAGATTTTTTTTTCACCCTTCAGCCTTGTGTGGGTCTTTAACGATCTTCTATATGCTGCTTCTTTCTCTGCTCTTCTAAGAGAGTCAGTAGGCACAAACTGTACTGAGTAAATTACACCATAGCCACAGTGAAAGTGTGAGTTTGATTCCAGCTTGTCTGGTGGGACTGCTGCTAAAAGTCAGCATCTAAAGAAGCAGCTCATTTGAATTCTGGGTGTACATGTGAGTTAATACGGATGTATTCAGAGACTGAAGGCTGATGTATCAAAGACACCGTTCAACACCACCTCAGGAGTGTTCCTAATAGTGTGACTATTTTTTCCTTTCACTTCTGTCAAATCTATCAATGTCTGATGCCATTCTTTCTCAAAGAGAGAGCCTATTAATATGTATAAAGCAAAAAAACCCCCAACAACCAACCAAAGAGTACATCCCTATGCATTAAGATCTACTCATGGCAATTATGTCTGAGCTCATTAAATTTATATACTCTCCTCCCTTTTCTTTTCTTTCTATTCCACCCCTACAGAAAATGGCACCAAATCTATCAAATTTTACAAAGCTGTATGTATGTGTGAGTGTGCATACCTCCTTACATACATTTGTATGTGTGTGCACATACAAATCTTTATATATACCTTAGTACTAATGTCTGAATAATTTTACCCACTTTTGCTATCTTACTGCTAGAGCATTTCCTAAGAAAACTAATGACTGCTTACCTGGAGCTAGACTGCTCTATTAGGCTTGCACATAACCGCATTGCCCCAGGAAGTATACAAGGAAGGAATTGGACCTGAGAGTGGCATAGTTTGTCTTGCCTCTCTCTCCTTGTTTGTGAAACAAAGAGGTAATTTACACTCCTCCTTTTTCATGGGCCTTTTCCTGGTGCAGCTTAATTTTCTTACACAATGAGTCAGTGAGCAAGAAAAGGAACCAAATGACTTTCACTTCTCACAATCTCTCTTGACCCTGCAGTCTCTCTCTCCTGAGCTTGGATAGTCCTGTCCTGCTGGGCAAGCTCTGGGGATGCCCCTCTGCCAGTCTGTGGGAGAGAAGAGACAGTCTGATACTCTCTGAATGTGAAGACAGACATAATGTTTAATGCTGCATGACACCTTTCATGAAATATTTGGCTGTCTGTCTTTCCCCAGATTCTCCCTAAAAATGCCAGCTATCAGCCACTGACCTCCACTGCTCTGTGTGGGGTAGGAGGGGGCTGCATGACCCATATGCTTTGCCATTTGGCTGCCCCTCCATGAGTTCAGTACACCGCAGTTGGTGAAGGATCCTGCGCTTGTGGGATGTGCTTTAGTGCTTTTCCCACCCAAAGCAGGAGGATGTTATGCCATGAGATGGGGCTTGCACAGATTTTGGTGGAAACCATCAGTTGTTTTAGTCAGTGAATGAGGAACGCAAGTGAGGAGGTCCCATGTAGGGTGAGGTTTTGCTGGAAATGGAGAGCTTCAAGGCATCTTCCCATGAGAGCAGCTGTGACACCAGGTGACAGCCTCAGTTTGATGCAGTCTGCAACTGCCCCCTTCAGCAGGGCTGGCCAGTTTCTGAGGAGCTGGGGCAGGTGAAGTGAGATGATGGTCAAAAGCCAGAGGAGAGATGATTTCTTAATTTTGCATAATTCTTCATACTCCTCCTCCTGTAGGGGTATTTATAATAAAACTAAAACCCCTTCCATCCCCTTCCTAGTCCCACACAGGGTCCTGGAACTTTCAAATAAATGAATCTTTGCAAGAACTTTATATTCCAAGCTTTAGGTTCAGGGATAAAACTGCCTTCTGCATTGTGACAGGATAGGATGGAGAAAGAAAGACCAGAGATTCTAGACTCCTATTTCATGGATTAAGTTCAGAGTCATTGGCTCATCTGATCAGAAAAGATCTGCTGTTTCAGTAATCACAGCAGTACCTAGAGGCTACAATCAGAACTGGAAAGATGTGGCTTTGATGTTTCCTAAAATAAATACAAATATTCTTTGCTCTTTTAAGCTGAGTCAACAGAAGAGCAGCTAACTGCTCTGTTAGCCAAAAGCCCCCCGTACTATTTTGGTCACTTTTTTTTCTGCCATGCCTTAAATCACAATTTAAACATTATCTCCATCTGTTCTCTTAGTGATCAACTGGAAATTCAGCAATTTTTGTATAATTAGGAATATATTTGTTTTTCAGAAACAGGACCCATGGCTTCAAAAATAAGACCTTGGTAGCTGTTGAGTGGGCTTCAGCCCACTCTTGGTTGCCCTCTCAACACTTGCATTTGCAGTTGCTCACAGTGAAAGTAGCAGCCCTGTCTGGCAGGGAGCTAGTCAGAGCTGACTGCCATGTCCCTAGACATCTCCCCATCTCCTCAGGACAGCCACACTTGTCTGATATCTTTGTGCTGCTGACTCCTCAACTATCTTACCAAGTCCTGTTGTCTTTCCTGGGTTCAAGTGAGACGCTTCAAGCCAGCAGCCAACTGTCATCAATAATAACTTTATTAATCATGTTCAAAATAGGTTTGTTTTCTTCAAGGAAACACTGTCTCTGTGTTTCTGTTCACGTGACTAACAACAGGATTAACTTCTACTGTGCTGCACATCTGTACAGTTGCACAGCCACTGAAGCCTCTGTAAGCTGGGTAATTTACAAGCCCTGTGTGGCTCTTGCTTGTCCCATTCAGCAGGAATCCATAATCCAACCATTTTCTTAATGGGAAAAGGTGCAATTAATCGATGAAAAGGGATTAGTTAATATTCTCCACACGTAAGTGCCAAACACCAGAATAATATGGTCTCTTGTGGGAGGCATCCCATCATTCTGTGGTTTAGCTAAAAAAGAAAATTGGCAGGGCAGGACAACCACAGCATACATCATAGGATTGCTCTGCAGATCTGGGACAGTTGTTAAATCTGCTGCAGATAAATATTTTCTCTGAGGAATGAGGGTTTTTTTTTTTAATAAATGTAAAAGTCAGGAGTAAAATTTTGCTTTCTGTGGTTTGGGAAACTTTCTTCCCTTATTTCAAAGACTTAAGTGGCATAGGGAAATCCCCTAGCAGCCATAGGCCCTGGGAATTAAATTTTCTCCATCTGTTCCCTATTCCCTAAGCAACATAGCACAAATCCTACTACCATCTATTTCTCTAAGCAGCCTTCTGTGGAAAGAGGAAGCTTGATTAGTGCATATGGTTGCCTGTCCACATTTGGAAAGTCATCCTCTAAGAGAAACATCGGCTTGATATTCATTACCATCCTTGAGCTCTCTGCACCACTGTATACATGAAAAGGTAACATTTCCATTGCAGGAGGCAATACATGTATGAAACAAGGACTGAGATATTCTTACAGAAACTGAATCAATTAATTTGCTATACAGTTCTCAAAACAATCCTTCTCTTTACAAAGGGCTGACCTGAGTTCAGGATTGTGGCTCTTGTGTATCACCAATGCTCTGCCAGTGGTCTAGAATAGTTTTCTGGCAGGAGCAGCCTTATTAGAAATACCTTATTTTTTCAAACCTTTTCAATGCTATTCATAAAGCAGTAGTATGTAACTTCATATTTCTTGATCTTAACTGTGAGTTGCTGCTGACTTTTCTAACTGAAATTGCCTGGAATGTTTTATTCAGCAATTTTTGTATAATTAGGAATATATTTGTTTTTCAGAAAATGCCATTATAAAGTGAGCTTCTCTGATTTTTCAGCTTTCTGGTGAGTAATTAAAACAGACTCTTCAGTTTTCTCTCTGTTTTCTGCATGAAGCTGCCATGAACTTAAAGCAGGTTTTCATCCCAGGCTGTTTTGTCTATGTCTATATGCTAATGTTTCATTTCCTTTCACAAAATACCATTTTTTCTGGAGCAAAGGTCTTTCTGTTACACTGAGTTTTTACAGAGCTGGCCTTGCTTGTGCCTGAATATGGATCATTTTGTATCTGTCTGAGACCATTTGGTACAATGGTGGGTTAATTTTAAGACCAGGTACTTTAGAAAAAGCTTTGCAGGATACATCTTCATCCTATGTTCCCTATTCACTAGACTGCTCTTTTTCATTCACCTTTGAAATGCCTATAATATGGTCCATGTGTGGACTATGACCATGTTTTATGGATCAGGTAAGTTGGCAAATTAAGCTGCCTGGCTATGGAATTCAGTTCCTTGAAGTGCAGCTCTGAGTCTTTCGTTCCAGTGCAGAAAGGGGAAATTTTAACAGATGTCAGTAGATTTGAGATATTGTAGGACAGTTACTTTTTATCAGTGGTGCCTTAATAATGAAGAGTTTCAAAAAGAGAACTTCACAATCACCATCTGGACACAGGCTGTCCTAGCATTTAGTTGATGGCTTTGTTGTTTTTTTAAGGACATGGCTGAACAATGAAAAATTAACTTAATGATCAACCATAAGATGCTGAGGGTCTGAAGCTGTTTTATACGAAAGCTTCTAAAGGGCCTAGTGAATTTTAGATTAGTAAATATTATAATTTATTCTAATTTCGAGCAAGGATGGGATTTTCAAATTGTGCAAAGTGATTATAAACAATTTTAATCTGCAGCTGTCCACCAATATAAACTTAAAGTATTTTATTAGAGCAGTTTTGATTTTAAAAGTTCAATTAAAACACTGCAGTATGCTAAGAAATGAAACATAGATATGATTGTTTTCAGGTAAATTCTGTGCTAAAAACATAAATAAAATGCCAGTGACTCTAATACGCTACCTTTGCTTATGAGCTGCTTAGCAGAAGTGCAATGGGGAGTCTGCAACTCTGTGTAGAATGGGTATTCAAATCAGAGAATGTGGAAATTTCTCTGTCTCTTTTCTGTCTGTTACTGCTTTTAGTGACTATATAGCAACGCTTTCCTGAGCGAAAAGTAACATATGCATGATCATCATCATTAGTAGCAGAAATGTAGTGTCTTTGATCATAGAATCGTAGAATGGTTTGAGTTGGAAGGGACCTTAAAGACCACCTAGTTCCAACACCCTGTCATAGGAATCTCCAAGAGCTGAAGTAATGCTCACTGTGCTAAATACTACACAAATGTATCACCTCTGCAAATGTAGCTCTAGAAAGAGCATCCTAACTTGCTCCAAGCAAGTTGAGGACACTGGCAATGGTAAAATGGCTACACCATCATTAGCTAAGCTCTCTTTTTCTGACAAAGTGAACATTGCTTTTGTCATGAGAAGATCCAGAGTGACCAGCAGTTCTGTAGATGTGTGATTCAGCTGTCCAGCTTTACTATGCTTGATGGGCTACACTGGACCTCACCCAAGTTGCTGGTTGCAGTTTTACAGGCTTTAAAGTCATCAGCAGAAATATTTTCTTTCCTCATGATACTAAGCTGTTTCTCAATTGTCTGTCCTCTTTCCCTTGAAATTTGCAATGAGTTTTTAAAAGAAGATGGCAATATAACAATTACTTGGAGGGATTGTTCTAGTAATAGTTGGTAATATATTTTAATCCTTCTTTTCATTTACCGAATAACATTTCAGGCAAAAGCTCATTCCACACACACACAGGTCTGCTGTTAATGCCACAGCTGTGTTACAACAACTTCTCATGATAAGATATTATTTTTATGAGGGTAGGTTCATAAGAGAAGTTTATTTTTCATTTTCGGTTTGTTAAATTATAGCTGTTTCTGGATCTGATGGCTAAGAGATGGGAGCCTTTTACTTGGTACAGTTTTACATAACTACATTACTTATGAAAATAAGCATATCTCCTTATAATGTATCAGGGAATAGTCTGCCTAATCCCCAGCTTCTTGCATAAATCAAAACATTGTTCATTTCTTTTTCACAGGTTCTGTTAGTGTAAGAACGTAAGCAAGTTGCTTCTTCGAAATATAGCCTTTGAAGCCAGAGACTAACTTGACCTCTTCTGAAATGCTTCTTTTCTCAGGGAGACTGACCCACATAGACTGAAGCCAAAGGAAGGTGCTCAGGGCTTAGGGCCTGGGGTGCTGAATATGACTTTTTTTCAAGGTGGAACAGCAACACAGGAGGATATTTTTACAGGTAAAAATACTTGTCTGATTTGCCTGTCACTGCCCAATGACATACATTTATGTATATTATTTAAAGCTGCATTAAATGCATAAATGTGTGTAGTCTGTGACACTCAGCTCAATAGATATTAAAAGATCCCAGTCTGTGGTAATCATTTAACTTGCTCTTTAAGACATTTGCAACTGCTTCACATTTTTTATGCTTTTTTAGTGTGTGAGATGAAAGCTGGATCCTGGTGATGGCTCAGAGTGTTATCCCTTCCCTTTCCTTCCCTTCCTGCTTTTATTTCTTTTTTTTTTTTAAGAAAAAGGATTGGTTATTTTTATTATTATTTTATACCACCAGCAAGTTGAAAACATTTGTAGTTATTTAAGTGCTTAAGGAGGGTCTGCTTTTTACCTCAGGGTAAGACAGTAAATTCTTCCATGTGTTGACTGCATCAGTTAACCCTACAAGATTTCACATGCCTGAGGGGTATGTAGTCAGATGGACTCTCTCTGTTCTAGAGAAATCTCAAGCAAAGGTCAGCCAAACCAGTAGCACTTACTCAAGAACAATGTAATGGGTGTGTATGTGTGAACAGTGGGTCAGTGGCATGGTGCTGAGGAAAGAGAGGGTATCCCTTTCCGTTTCAGCTCCTGCCAGAGAGTAATCCTGGTTTCAGAACAAAAGAGCTTTGCTTGCTCCCCCATCTGCACACCATGCAGCAATGAGAAAGAGGTCTTTCCCCAAACCTGATTTGAGGTTTTCATTCTCCAGACTTTTAAAGCATCATATTTGCTAATTTCTAAGGAAACAAATGGGGCAGATCATGCAATGAGGGATGTGTCTGGTGGGTTCACTCAAATGCTATTATGCAGAACAAGAGTTTGCCATCCAGTGGGGCTCTACAGACTGACAACCCTTCAGGCTGCATCTGCATTTCACTCCTCTCTTGACATTCATCTTCTCCCCGAATGAGGCATCAGATTTAGCTGGCAGATTGACATGAGCAGTAGTTTACCCAACTGCATCTGATATGTACAGTCACAAGCTGGAATCAGTCTGCAAAAGTGAACATATGAGCCTGTTTTTTGGGGAAGGAGGGTATTTGACATGGGGAAAAATAGTGCAAGTCACACAAGTCACATTGAACAAATGAAAGTTACCTCTCCCTATGGCCACTGCGTGCTATGAAAGCTCTTGTTAACAACAAAGCTCAGTATTCAAATGTTAGTCCCCTTACAACTAATTCACCCTAACAGGGTTATATATGTGAATAGCCCCACTGGGATTAAAGGAGTTATTTACCTGCATGCAGTGTCATGCTTACACATTTGCAGAATCAGGCCCTCTAGGCACACAGCAAGCTTCATTGCCCTGCATGTTACTAAGTCACAATCTGATGTGAATTAAGGAAAATGAAGAGAAGCATATGGTTAAATGGCAAGAGTGCTGCAGAATGTTTTAAAGTGTTAAAGGTTTAAATCACACCCAGGCTATAAAAATCAACTTTGTTTATAGAGCAGTACAGAGACCTATTGTGCTTAATATCGATCAATCCATTGAACACCTGATTCAAAATGTTCAATTGAAAGCTGGGGAAAAGTGCTAAATTGAAAATCTAAATAACCTGTGAACCAGAGAGTGGTAAATCAATGGCAATGTTACACACAGTTAACCCTAACCAGTTAGCAAGTTGTCCCAATTATTAGCTGGGTTACCTGGTTAGGAGTTGGTTTACCCTTTCAGAATTGTATTAATATGGAAAAATCTTTTTGTGCTGGATGTTCCTCAGTGAACACAGCACCAGGCTCACTTAAGCCTGTCTTAAGCTTTTCTCCACTGCTTCTATGCCAGGTAAATCTTGCTTGAATACCAGTATGGAAAAAGGACATTTGAAATTAAGAAACAGGCTTACAAACAGATACATTTTCAACTTCAGGGGACACAAAAGGTGTTGCTACAAAAGACATATGATCCACTTTTCAAAGGTGTTTTGTTCTGCATGGAGGGTTATTCACATCTGTGTGGGCCTTGCCAGACACTGAATCTTTCTGATGCCAGTGCAGTTTTGCTGGTTTTGTCCACAAACTCCTTGCAGACTTGGAAGGACCATAGTTTGTTGGTCCATGTTGTCTTATACGTGCCTAGCTACATTTGCCTTTCTTTACTTCCTAAAGACAGTAAAAATGCTGAGTTTTCCAGGAAGACTTATGAGAAAGTTTCATGTCTGTTAAAACATTTTGTTTAGCATTAATTGTGTTACACACCTGTAATGTTTTGCTAAATTAGTCCTCCATTAGGTTTTGCATTATTTTATCCTCTTAGCTTAGGCTGAAAGTGTTGTAATTGCCTGGGTTACACATATAACTTAAAAAAACCAGATATTGCTATGATGTTGGCTTTTTCTTGCTGTCCGCTGGGAGTTCTCCAGTGTTCTCAGGCTTACCAAAAAGGAATATTCATGGTTTTAAAATTTCTTCATCCAGCTTTTGTAAAGCTCTTGGTTGCAAATTATGTAGGCCTGCTGATTTAATTTGTTATTTAACATTCCCCTGATTTACTGCTGGAATGAACAACATTGTATTGTCTTCTTATGACAGAAGTGATTTTGTCTGTTTTTTATTTCAAACAGAGATCAAGTTTATTTACAGAACATGCAGATTTTTGCATATATTATTGACATGGCTACACTTCTGTGTAGTCAAGAACAAAATCTTTCTTGTTATCCTTAACTCCGATGAAAAAGCTCACTTCTTGCCTCCATCCTCATCAATTTTCTGAAGTTCTTATCTTCTGTTTAATACTCATGATTTCTAATAAGGACCTTTTTTTTTCTTCACAATTATTTTGGTTTATATAGCTGTTTTCACTTTTATGCAAGTCAACATTTAGGCTAGCTGAGCTTTCATTCTTTTTTAAAAACCTCTGGTAAAATGTTTTCAAACACTTTCCAGTTATTATCCACATTTCCTGTCTAATTTCTTTCTCCCAACTGATTTAGCTCATAATTGTTTTCAGCTTTGCAAAATTGGCTCTTCCAATCCATCAAGTATACATATTACTAGTCTGGACTTAATTCTGATTATATATAACAAACAGAAGCAAATCATAATCAATTTTATCTGTGCTGCTGCTGATTTCCTTAGTCTAGTTCTATGATATTTTATTTTAATCTATAAGGATAAAATAATGCAATACAGCATTCCAGAAGTGTTGGATGCAGCACTTTTTAAGGAGTTCTTCATTTATGGCATATTCCAAGGATACATTATGGGTTAGAAATGGCCAAAAATAGATTAAAGCGGCTAAAGAATGGGCAAAACTGGGTTAGAAATGGCCAAAAACGGCAGAAAGCTGTTTGGCGATGCGCAAAACTGGGTTAGTAATGGCCAAAAATGGCTGAAAGCTGTTTGGAGATGTGCAAAAATGGGTTAGAAATTAAAAAGATGGG
>JAVHNF010048698.1:3407-14316 GCA_034783455.1 Micropsitta finschii
ACTGCATTTGAAAAGGGTTCAGAACAGGGTATCCTCAGCTTGCCCAGACCCATGTGATGTCTAGATAGAGAGTGACTGATTGATTGCTGCAGAACCTGTGCTAGGGCCACTAGCACAGGCAAATGGAGGTCAAGATCCCATGCTCCAGACTCCCAATTTAAGGAATTCACAATTTAAGGGACTGGTAGGTCTAGAAATGCCAGGATGTCACTCCCTAAAATGATACTGAAAAACATATTTGCATTAATACACAAAGGTGATACAGGGACTGAAAGATCCAAGGAAGGGCCAGTACTTGTCCTATATGATTAGTGACACTGAGGAAGTTGTCAAGGCTTGGAACCTACGCCAAAACTACAGGCCAAGTCAAGCAAGACAGTTCATGTTGGCACAAGAAAAATTGTTCTCCTGGAGCAAAGTATGCACTGAATTGTTTAGAATGACTGGAAAACATTATGTACTTGTCCTAGACTATTATTCTCATGTCAATAAGATAGCTTTACTAGAAGATACTAGAGCTAAACTGTGATTATGCTTGTCAAATGTGTTTACACTAGACATGGAATACCTGCCATAGCGATGCTTGGCGATGAAGTGCAGCTTAGGAGGCACAAGTGCTGGATGCTAGTGGTAGATTTGGGGTTTAGATCTGTAATCCCCTGTCTTTTTTAATTTACACCAGTCCAATGGGCAGGTTGAAAACAGTGCAGTGAATCTTCTCTTAAAAATAAATTGTGACTTCAGGCTCTGATCCATTGTGAGAATAAAGTGGTAAATTGCTCCAAGAAAATGAGGTTGTGTGTATCATCTCTGAGCAGAACCAGGGGTTAAAAATTGCAGCAGTATCCTGGGAATCATCAATTTGAATACACTGTCATCACACTGAAGGGAGAAAGACAGTCCCACCAGTTTACAGCTTGCAAGGTAAGGGACAGCAACTTAACAATTTTTTTTTCCAGAGGAAATGTTATGTGGTTGTTATTTCTGGAAGGTTAAAATAGAAAAGCATGAGGGTATTGTATTTTCAAACAAAAGTAGTTGCTGCTGCTAGACTGGTGGTGGAGTGCTGTGTGTGGTGGCGAAGTGATCTCTGAGCCCTCCTTGTTCCATTACAGCTCCACTGAAGGATGTGCTCTTGCTCCAGAACAGAAGCAAGCACCTAAAATAACGTGTCATGATGGCTCCTGTGTGTACATCTTTAAGGCCCAGGGATGTACTGAGGCCTCCAGAGCCTTTTGTGTTCTAATTATTGGCTTGAATCAGGTCTATGCAAGTCACTGAAAGTCATTACCAGCCTACGGTTGTTCTATGTCCAATGTGAAATGAATTGGTTGTGCTTGACAGCTGGGGTAGAGCTTAGATGCTTAGATGTACAGCATATTGCCATCAGGTTTTTTTTCACTGTACACAGCAGAGATTCTTCCTTTTATTTTTTCAGTTCCCTTCTTACCATCAAATATTCTGTAAGCTTTGCTGGGAGCTGGATTGGCAGTGTTTAGGCTGCAAACTATTTCCTGCACTGCCCAGGAGTCCCTGGTCAGGAGCAAGCTTGTGAGATCTGATAAAAGCAAATCAAGATACTTCAAGGAATAATGGCAACCTGAAATCACTAAAACCCCTGAGGTTAAGGAATTTTCACCAAAGGTAGCAGAGTATAGTCTGGGTTAACATCATTTCATGTCAGCTTCAGCTGGCCTCCTTTAAAAATATAGTTAAAATAAAAAATACTGAAAATTCATACCTTCTAACTTGAATCCTAGGTTTTTCGTGATGTGAAGAGGTAACATTATTATCATCCATCATTAAATCCACTGAGTGTCAAACTTATCACCTTGACACTTTAATGATCCTTAAGATGTCCTTGTAAAAGCTGGGTACCATGGCAACCACTCAAACACAAGGCCTTGGCACTGCTGAACTTCTCTTAATAAATCAGGCATAATTGGCATCTATGTATTATAATAAATTAAAAGTTATTCAACTGGAATGATTTTATATTGTACAATATTAAGTCATTAAGTTTGCTGTTCTGATGTCTCCTTTGTGATATAATTCCTGTGTGTGCTTTTTAACACAGAAAATTTTCTCTCCCCCTCTCGCAAGATATAACTGGGGGGTTTGAAGATGCAGCAAATTAGTGCATAGTCTGTTACCCCCAGCCATGCGGGTTCAGTTTCTGGTTAAACCAGGACACCACTGAAATGATTTATTCCCAAGGGCCAAAGTAATTAAATTAAGATGAAAATTATCCATACGTGTACTCAAGGAATTGCATGATTCTTTTGAGGTGGTCTGTCCTTCTTCTCCTTGTCCTCTGCTTCATCCCCCTGCTCAGCTTATAGACCTGCACAGCTGGGATGTACAGGCTTGGCAAGGGAGGGCTGGTTCCTTGTGTAGCCCCCAGATAGTACATGGAAAGGGGGAGAGGGGATGTGCTGTCACCATGCTGCTGATGTGCCAGTGGCTCCCAGCTCTGCACTTGCTCCATCTGCACTCCATCCTGTTGTGTCCACTCCAGGTCACCCACTGGAAAAGCTCTGGAAAGGAATTACAAATCCTTGAAGGTAGGAGCTTGCAATTACTGGAAAGCAGAGAGCACATGCAAAGTAAATTGCCATATACTCAAGCTTTTCCTATCTATTTTGTCCTCTATGGCAACACCAGCTGCAGACTACAGTTTTAATTCATTGAATTTGGGCTGCAAAAGGTCACCGCGCTGTGTAGTGTTTTCTGGGAACAGACTGCCTGAATGGAATATCAAATGTTGGGTGCAAAACTTGTAAAGCATATTAAAAACGTTCCGATGACAGAATGATTAGGGCTAATTTTTAAACTTGATCTTCTTTCTTTCTTTAAGCATCTTTAAATTATTGATTTTATGAATGGGTCCTTCATGTCACAGAGTTATAAGATATTTCAAAAACTATTTTGCCTATAGGATGCTGCAGTGTGTACCATGAAAAATTTCCATCTTCTTTCTTCAGATTTGGATTTTTAAATGTCTAGATTTTACAGTAAAAATCTATTCTGGTAGAGACCGTGCAAGAGAAAAAGAGGACTTTACATTGTACTATATCATACTTATTCCTTAGCATCCAGTGGTGTTCCCACTTACATGACTTTGCAGAGCTATAAAGTTGGTTAGAAAGAGAGCTTTGCACGGACTCAGGCATGAAGAACCTAAGGATGAACTGGACAGATCTTGGCCTAGTTCTCCATGCCTTGAAGCTACTTCTGTGACACAGAGGGATCGAGAAATCCCATCAGCTGGGCTTCTTCAAAGGTGCTGCACAATCATCACTCTCCCACCTGGGAGACAGTCAGCTTCCACATACTTCAGGGACAGAAGAAATGTGTGGTGGCAAACTATAGAAAACACCAAGAGAGTGAATGCACCATGATAATACCAGATGTATTGGTAAGAAGTGGGAATGTGGAGATTTGTCAGGTTGTCAGTCAAGTCACTGTGAGCTCTGGCTGGACTGAGGTCTGTCTGAAAGCTCACTCATTACCCTGTGTGACCAAATTTTGTGACTCCATTTACTGATTTGTTTGGCGTGTTCAGTTTTCATTCGAAGCCACAGCAATGGCTTTCTATCCTTCCTCTCATTTGATACTGAAAATCAACTAAGTGAAAACAAACGATCCTTCTGAAATATTCTTCCTTCCTGGTCTGTTTACTAGCAAGCAAATGCTCTTTGTGAATGCTCTTTTTGTTGGCACAAGGTCTCTTCGTACACTTTAACAGTGGAGGCAATAACACACTTCTGGATAGGTGTGAATTAAGCTTGCATAAGAAGTTCTCAAAACAGGGGAGTATTTGTGTATATACTTAATTTGATGCCTGTTTCAATATTTCGCTGATAGAAAAAAACTGCAAATACTTATGCAGGTGTTTATCTGGACTACTGAGCTATTTAAGACTGGTCATCTAGGCAATGAAGTTAAGTCAAAACATAAACATCTATGTGTCATTGTGATTTTAACAAATATCCTGATTGCCCTTCATGTTCAATTATTTCTTTGGCTTTCCAAATTTGTTTTATCTTCAGGTATCAGCTCTCAAGGACAAAGAGAGCCAAGTTTCAATTTCTTTGTTTTCTGAAAGAGCTTATTTATCACATTATTTATCAGCTTATTTTTTTAATTATTAAATTCAGAAAGTCACACTATTTCAAAAATAGTATTTTCCTGAAATCATTTCTTTAGTCTTATATAAACTTTTATTAATGGCATTTTGGATGCTGGTACAGGAAGACTAATTTTTGCCTGTAGAGAAATATTAAGATCTCAAATTAAAATGCAGTGTCCTAAAAGTTGTTACAACAAAGTTTGCTATGCTAATGCCTAGGGTGATAGATCCTGGTATGTTAAAAATGAACTTCTGAGAGGTGTTGCTTGCAAATATTTTCAAGATGATTTTAGGATATTATTCCACACACTCTAACAACTCACTATTTCCACAGTTCCTTTTGCTACAGATGAACTTTGCTGGTGAAGCACTTGCAAAGGTGATGTGCATTACAGAAGAAGGATATTCTAGGACAGTGGAGAAAGACTAAAGCAAGAATAGAGGCCTGTGCAAGACAGGGATCTTGAAAGCTTATGTGATGCCTTTGGACTGGATTAATGGCATGTTGACTGTAGAGTTATTGTTATTGGATTCCTTTTTTCTGCAAATAAACTTATTTATTTGGGTATATTAATGTATTTGTTATCACAGGTGAGGTACCTCAGCTGGGATCAAAACTCTTCCTGCTATCCTAGCAAGACTTTCTAGATAGCATCTGTTTTAGAATTTTCATTTTTTCTAAAGGGGAGTTGCTGCTTTATATGTTCAGGAAATTCTTCTGTTTAATTAGATTAAAATGTTCATTTGGATCTAATGTATCTAACAGAAAAATCATTATCAGGTTGCTACATGAGATAATTTATAAAAAGCTGGTATTTTCCCGTCATATCCATCATTTAGGAGCCTTAGCCAAGCCACTGCAGTACCCAGTAGATGCTCTTCTCCAGGCTTGAAACTTGTGACTGTTAGTGCCATTTCGGTTCTTTAGAAACAGGATTTTATTAAAAAAAAATACAGGTAAGGGAAAGCAATGAAATAGGCACACCCTGATGTAGGTGATGCTGAGGGACGTGGCCTGCCTCCTCACCAGTGGATGTTATATCAGATGCTCCTGATTTAAGCTCTTAGTTTATTAGAAACTCCTGTGTTTATATAAAAACAGAAGAGAGGAGGGAGAAAGTAGCACGTGATGATTTGCAGCACTTCACATTTGAGCTCCTGCCTATGACAGTGTTTTTGTTCATGATTTCCTTTGCAACCAGCCTTTTTCTTTTCCTTTTTAATAGAAACAGAAAACCTAATGTCTGACCAAGGCAGCCCTGGCAGCCTCTGCCTTTGCCTGTGCTTTAACTCAGTGTGCACCAGCAGGTGTCCAATACTCACTTCTTGATGCTTATATTTCATCCACTGTCATCCTCAGAGCTAAAAAGTGCTGTTCCTCAGTTCAAGTTTCATATCTGTGCGGGAGAGCAGAAGTGTGAACTGTGACTACAGCTGGTACGGGCCCAGTATGACACAGCTTTGATCTGTTTAGGTTCCAGTTGCAGATTCCAACACCAGTTACAGTCTCCTAGTATGAGGGAAGGCTCATGCAGCTTGTGCCTGGAAGGGGGTTGTTCTGTGCCTGAACTCAGTTCAGTCTCTGCCTCACAGATTGAGGTCTTGTTGTATCAAAAGAATATGCCTGAATAATTTTCCCAAAAGCTGTACAGTCCAAGCAGCTTCTCATCTAGGTGCTAAGGGTGTTCTAAGGCAGCAGAAAATGGTTGTCGAGTAACCCTGTGAACAATACAGCATTAATTTTTGAATTGTTTGTTTGTTTTCTCCTTCCATTATGAGATCTGACTTGCAGCTTGTCAACATCGCTCCTTACAGTGTGTGGGTAACAGCCTGAGTATGACAAGGATGGCTATGAATAATTTTACACCTAATCGTGTTGTGAGGCATGCGGACTGTGTCTTTGATATTTGTGATTTCTCTGTTGTAGGCTTTTAGCTGAAAGAAATTTCCTCTCCTCAAGACAGGAGGGCGACTGCTCCATCCTCCAGACTCTGAGGACTTAGCCTGTGACTCCTGAAGGCAATGTTTCTTTCTCTTTTCCATAATCTAAAATCAATTATTTTACAGAAAGAATACTTTTATTTTGATTTTCTGCATGGAAAGGCCACATGTGTAATTAGCTGTGGACATGTTAGAATTGTCTGATGCTTGTCTGTCCCCAGAAAACTGTCCAGAAGCTTGACTCTTGGGAAAAATAACAAAAATGACATCAGGTACTCTTAATTAAAAATACTTCTAAACTAAGGTTTTATGGTTGCTCTCATAAGCATATTTGTTCATCACTGCTGGCTGGATTGGTTGAGTTTATTGGAAGTTGGTAGTTGTTGAATAATGGTGGAAAGGTGTCTTTTTGCTTTTACAATAGGACCAGTAGCAGATATTTAGACTATCCCCATCCCCTCATCATCCTGCAATGCCATTATCACTTTTATCATAAAAGAATTATGTATCTCTGTATATGAAAAATGTATTCTAGAACTACTTTGAATTAGTTTTTAATGTACTGTGACCTTGAATTGCCCCAGGATATTAATGCTAAATGATTACTTCTGAATGCTTTTCGAATAGCTGCACAGAGCAATTAAATGCACCATACATCACACATGACATAGTTAAATGCCTCTTCTGGTCAAGGAACCTAAACAGTGCTTTCAAATAATGGTAATTCCACGTTACTAAAGATGAAAAAGAAGAAAAAGATGCAATTTGTTAGTATTAAGATAAACATAACCTGGAAGAGGTTATATCCTTTGCCTGAGATGGGACAAAATAAAAAGATTTTCTTTATGCTTATCTACAAGGAAGATCACTACAAAACCAATGCCCCATAACACAACATTTTCTCTCTGGACAAAGGGAGCAATGCAAATAAATCCCTCACTTTCTGACAAGTTGCCATTTTTTTCTCCTGTAAAATAAAAGAATAAAGGATATGGCTCATAAAATGGGTATAAAATGTGGACACTGCTATTATGTATGTTACATTGCACAGCACTTGATTTTAGACTGTGGAAGAATATAAATCTGATGTCTGCAAAACCTTCTTATAAAATTAGTGGAGTTCAGAAGTGATCACAGGGGCTAAGATTACTCTGGTAAAAAGAATTTTTTTGATTGGGTTCCTGATTCAAATATGACCTGGTTTTGTTTCTCTAAAATGGTATGACTACTTGAAAGCATGTGTTATTCCAGATGCAGCGGCAATTTTGGCTCAGGTCATAGCAGACATATCACCCTTCTTGGTATTCAGTGGGTATAGACGTTCAGCTTGACTGTTTCGATGTGTTCCAAATAAAAATCAGCACAACTGCTTGTATTACACATCAGACACTGGTGACAAGTGTCTGATAGACTCAACTTTCAAACTGCCCCCCAGCCTGTTGCTACAGATCATTTCCTCACCTCTAGCCTGGTTCCTAGCAGCAATTTCCCCCCCATGCTGAAGCCGCAGTGTCCCTGTCCCTGTTCTCCTCCCTAGCTTCCCCCAGGCTCTGCTGAGGTTGAGACATCATCATGTGTGAGGCAAACTGTCTAAACCACAAAAATGTTAATGGAAAATACATACTGACCTTGAAAATAGCTCCTGAGTAATTCCAGGGAACTGAGCAAGGTCCTGGAAAAAAAGAAAGAAGAATATGAAGCATGTGGAGGGCATGCTTCATATGAGAGTTCCAGCTTTTACTTGCTCAGGTTTTGGAGTAGGGTGAATTGCATCCACTGGATGAAAAGGGTTAAGGAAGTGGAGCTGTGAAGCCCTGGTAAACAGAGAAGGTTTTTGGAACCTGGCTTTGTTAGCTGTGTGCTATGGAGCCCCAGGGCATTGCTGGGGGAGGAGGTTGATGGTTGGTAGGCAGAAAAGATGATTGCTAGAGGCAGCAGTTCATTATGGCAGGAGAGAAGCCCACAAAGAATATGTCAAACAAAGGATCCATTTCTCTCCACTGCTTGCTTTAACTTTCACACACTGACAAGGAACAAACCAGTAACTTCCAGAAGTATGTGCTGGGATAGAGTAGGGATTGAGAGCTACCATTCATAGAGGAATTGGTTATTCAGCTCTAAAATAGTTTTCACTGCATGTTTTCAGTGTGAAGCAGCACACTGTTGTATGACTGGATTAGAGTGTGAAGACAAGCTGCATGTGCTTTATAAAAGGAGCAGAAAGATTTTATGATGAAACAGATTTGATATTCCAGCTACTAAAATCAGCTGCTATGCAATGAAATCTGCTTTACACTGCCCCATGTCAGCTAGTGAGGATGTAGGCGTAAACATCTTTGAAAAGTTAGAGCATGAGTTAGACTAGCCCAAGGCAAGCAGAACATGCATGACTGGCACTTGCATGGCAGGTAATCCAAGCTGACATTGACCTTGCCAACATTACATGACAATATTTTTGCTAGAGTAAACTGACCTTGAGTTTCCCAGCACTGTTAGGTTCCAGCAGGCTTCTCTGCAGTGTGAGGACAGCATGGTCCTGTTCTGTTTGTTGTAGAGTTTGGAAATGTTTAATACGGTCAGCACAGTTATGTCTTCTGTAATCCCTAGTCTTTGATTTGCCACTGGCCTCAGAGATTTTATCACATTCTCAAATTATATAGATCACTTATCATCTCATGGCCTTCAGAGCATGTTAGATTGTGACCTTTTCACATATATATGGATAAGAAAGTGTCCTGGGAAACATTTCTTGCTTACTGGCCTGGTGACCATCATGGCTATGTGTGCAAAATACATGGTGAGAAAATTTTCCCAAATCAGGGAGGATGATTCCTTTCAGCTTTCTCTGCTTCACTGAAGGGAATAATCTGTGCCATTCAGCTGGTGCAGTCTGTGCACCCCTTCCTGCTTCAGTTTCCTTCAGAGCCAAACTCTTCTGTTGGGACTCCTGTGGGACTGGTTTTACTCTCAATTTCATTTGCTTTGACTAAGATTTACTAAAACTGGGACATATTTTATGGTTTTGGCTTATCTTCTCCACACCACAGTTCGATGTTAAACCTTTTGTTTTGTTAATCTGAGAAAAGCCCCAACCCAAACCCAGCACCAAGCATTTTTTAACATTACTTAATTGATGAAGACGTCATGCAGATTTCACTATTGGTTACTTTGGAAAATTTAAAGCTTCATGAAATGTGATTCCATAAATTAATTATGGGGAAAACAGTAAACAGAAGGTAGAAATTACTAGAAGCTGGTTTTACGGGACAGAGTCAGATTGTAGATTACCTTTGTCAGCCTTAAACAGGAGATTTCCAGGGAGCAGATCTCTCTTACCCTAGAAGTTTTTGGTGTGATGAACTTCAGGTACTGTGGAAAGGGCCTTTGACTCTTTGACTCTTTTTAAATAAAATGAGTAAATTAATTAATCTTTTTTTCTCACATTTGTATTCACCGTGTGTGTTCGTCTTTGAAGGCTGTGAGGTCTAAAGGATGGAGACCACAACAGCAATCTTCACAGTCAACCGGGAATCCGTTTCCTGTTGTTTATCTGTCAGAACTGACAAAATCAGTCTTCTCATCTTTCTTCATTATTTTCTTTTTCTATCCCATAAGTGTGTGTAGAATAATTAGGTAACGGGACTAATTCTGTTTTCATTTACACTAACGTCATTAAGTGTGATACCTGATGAGATCAATAAAATCAAATAACCCTGAAGAAAGTGCTGAGGTCAGAATCACAGACAGCATTTGAAAACCAATAAATACAATCTTTCACCCAGGATCTTGAGTCTTGTGTTTTCTATATTCCCTATGCATTCCTGGCAATCTCATTTTTTTTTAATCCAGGTGTGTGCAGCACTGCTCAATGTCATTGTGTCAGTTTTGTCATTGCTCAGTGACATTATTACATTGTTCAACGTCATTATCCCAGAAATGCAACCACTTCAAAAAATGGATGGGCCGTTATAGTGCTTAACTGTACTGCAACACTAACATTGCCCAGAACAAGATGGAATTGTTCTTTCTGCTGTTCTGCAACTACGGGGTAATTTTGTAAAGCAGAGTTAGGATACAGTACCACAGCTGTGGGCTGAAGCTTGCTAAGGTAGGGAAGGGACCAATCTTTTCAGCTGTAGGAACTCTATCAAAATAGATTTTCCCATTTACTTCAAATTTAATGCAGGTATATTTTCTTATGGTTTAAAGTTAATTCAAATAAATTCCCCATTCACTAATTTTTTTCTTGGACACAATGTATTTTTCCAAAACTATTTTCAGTCTCAAGCATAATTTTAATGCTTGTATTGGCTTCACTTCTTCATATCATTTTTATCTCTTAAACTATTACAACTTTATTATCATCATTACAGTAATGTGGTGACCAGAACTGAACATAAAACTCTAAACTCCCTGCCAGAACCTTATATAATAGGAGAACAATGGAAGAATGTTGTTAATTTTAAATGCAAAATTATAAATCAATTACAGTGATGGCAAAAGCCCTTCGTGACATGCCACAATTTTCTTTCAAAGACATTTAAACTTATTTCACATGCTGAACAATCTATAATAAATTATGATTTTTTTTCCCTCCTGAAATGAAGCTATAATTATGACAGTTGAATTCTTGTTCTGAGAAATAAGGTGGCATTTAATTCCTTGAGAACAAATGACACTCACAAAAGAACAGTTAATTATTCTCAGCTGCAAAAAAAAAAAAGGGGGGTAGGGAGAGAAAAAAATATGAAAGAGAATGTGGTAGCACTTGATGTGAAGTGTCTATTAATGAATCCTTAACGAAAGCTGTACTGTGATTGAACTTTGCTTGGTGTC
>JAVHNF010048709.1:0-16883 GCA_034783455.1 Micropsitta finschii
TTTATTTGGGGGATTTTCTGTTGTCATTTGTTTGTTTGTTTGTTTGATGGATATGGGCTTGTTTTCCTCATCTCCTTTTTGTCTGAATGCTAATGTGATAGATACCTTTGGGAGGGAGAGGGGAGGGAAAAGAGTAGAAGTACAGGCCTGTTGTATTTTAGCGGTCATAAAAAGCTGGGGAGTGCTTTGGTCCTCTCTATCAAAACATTGTACTTATCAGACTTACTGATTCAGGAGGGGAAAAAAAGGTTACTGGAATAAAAAATTTTCTGCAGGAGTATTTCAGCTGTGCAGAACTCTGTTAGCAGTAAAACTTCCTATTTTTTTCTAATTTTAGAAGTACATGTGTGTATCTATGAAAAGAAAAGGAATACAATTTTTTTTAGATGCTGTGAGTGGAAAAGCACTAGATTTGGGTGTTATCACTGTGAGATGAAGTTGCATGAGAATTATTTTCTTTCAGGAGTCTTTTCCGCTTAATCTGTGCAACCTTTTTGTTAGTTTCTGTGAGGAGGAAGGGCCTGGTCTTGGTTTTTTATTCCAAATGTCACAGTATACTTATGTAAAGCATTTTGAGAAGCAGTACACAATTTTAATAGAGAGGGATTTTTTTGTGTGTGTATGTTTTTTCTTTGGTAATTTATTGGGTTCAACAAGAAAGAAGAGATTTATTTTTGTGCATGTGAGAAGATTCTTCATCTTTTATTAAAAAATAGTACTTGGAGTAAGACAATTACTCTACAGTTTATATATACTCATATCAAGCAAAACTGATGGGTTAGAGGTGGAGGCATGGAAATCAATAAACCCAACTCCTGGGATCTAATTATGAGGTTCCTAGATAAAAGAATAAGATTTTTTGCACTCCTTCCAAATAAAACAGCCTGGGCATAGTTAATTAATCACATTATTTAGGAAAAATAACTACACTTTGCTGTTAACTGAGCTTTGTTGCATTTGTTTAGTAATGTGAGAACATTTGTGTATGTTGTATTTTGCTATGCTTTTTAGCAGATAGATAACCTGATAAGAGTTGATGGAACCTGATAAGGGAAGAAGGGGAAGTATTTGCTTTGCTTATTTGTATTCTCTTTTCTAAGAATCGAGGTTGTTCTAAGCATGTGAAAGTCAGTTGCTATATTAGAATACCTGTATCCCTTTTTTATTTTTCTTTCTTATTTTTTTTTTTGAAGATGGAATTTCACTTGTGCTCAAAAGGTAACAAAAATGTTACTTGTTCACAGAAACTAGAGTACTTTCTTCCTCTGTCCATTTGCACTAATGGGTCATAATCTTCTGGCACATCATAGCTTAAACATTCTAACAGATGTGCTGTCTCAGATTTATGATGTGTCAGAGAGAGGATTGGGCCTTTTAGTTTGAACAAGGGAACTGTTAATGAACTCCAAACTTTCTGTGCTTTTTTTTTTTGCAGGAACATCAGAAATATATATTGCTTTAGCGTATTGCTATTTCTCTGTATTGAAATTCTTACAGGTATATAAAGTCACGGCTATTTATTTTCTCTTTGGCTTCATGATGAAGGAATCTCTTAAAGTTTAGCTTCCCTGTGAGGATGACAATTAATGAGAAAAGTAGCTGCCTGTGTACGTCTTCTGAGCAGTATTAGCATAAAGAGTATTTTTGTTTTATCTGTAATAACGTAGTTTGCATGAGGCTGTAAATTCATACATGGCTTTGACTGCATGAAAAGGTGCAGTTGTCTGCCAAGTGGGGTTCATCCAATTCTAGTCATGTGTTTTTTGGTTTATGCCTTCTAGTTTATCTTTGATAAGTAGTGTTCAGGCTTGCTTGTCTATTTGCATGGCAGTTCCCCTGTTTAACTACCATTTTCTGGTTTTATTTTTAGTATAACTGGCTGTTCTTGTCGCTCAACCTAGTTATTCCTTTCTGTACATTCACTTTCAAATTGGTTGCCTGTTGTGCAACTTCAAGCAATATTCTTTTGACTCTAAGGCAAAATTTTTGTGCTGTACCCCATGTTTTTGTACTGCATGTTTTGTTTTAACAGAAATTTGCATCAGTTCAATTCTATTCTCACAATATGAAAGCATGGTTTAATTAGTTAATATGTTGCAGTAGTTATTTTTAATGATCTGGTGCTTAAGTGCACTAATCCCTTTACTGCTGTAAAGTATTTTTGCGAAATGAGATTTTTCTAGGGGATGTCTAAAATATAACCTTGGAATTTACTTGTCTTTTTAGTTAACCACAGTTAATTACAAAGATACATACTAGCGGGTGTTGAATACATACAGTTGCTGTGACTTTCTTTTAACAGGGAAGCTTTTTTAAAATAAAATTTTAAAACTCTAAAATCTAAGAGGTATGGACAAGACTAGAAGAAATCACAGAATCACAGAATTGTTTGGATTGGAAGGGACCTTAAAGATCACCTAGTTCCAAACCCCTGCCATAGTACAGTTTTACAATTCATATGAATTGAAATAGCTTTCTAAAAAGCTTCCTGGTTTTCCTGACTTTTCCAGTCTTTACTAGGTCTAAAAGACCCAGGTAGAATTTCACAAGTGTGTGTGCATATTGGAGAATGAGTGTTCTCTCCATCCATTCCCCAGTGTTTGTAGCTGTTACACAAATTGTTGCTATTTTTATCCATTGCTTTTGTCACATCAGGTTTTTTAAACTGAGTGGAATATTTACTGTTCTTACAAATGTTTAAAAATACCCTAACAACTAATAACAGGGGAGAGCTGTTGCAGGTAAAGCAACTGGACAATAACATAAAAGTCTTACTTTTCATCTCTCAAGGTTTACCTGTCTTGTCTTGTAGTCATATCTCTGTTAATTCTTACTGATGGGTGAGAGGTTAAAATTCTGCTTATGTACAGATAATGTAGATAACAGGCTCAAGTACTATTCATCCTTGACTCCTGGTTGTGATAGACAATCGGTGCTAATCTGCTGTTTTTCTTTGTAGCTTTTACAAGAAGCTGAAGGATGGAGTGAACGATTTAGTGAATTAAATGAACAAACTAAGATGCTTGAGTCTTCTAAAGCAGATATAGAAGAAGTACTGAAAAATAAAGAGAGTCAAGTCAAGGTAAATTATGACAGCTATCATTAAACTAAATTATTCAGACTGATGCTAATAATGGAGTTCCAAGAAAGTCTAACAAAGTCTCCTTGTCTAAGTATGCATTAAGCTGTTCTGGGATTTTGTTTGCTGTCTCCATCTTCTGATGTCTTGTTTCCTGCTAAACAGAAAAGGTTGCTTAGCAGCACAGTGCAGCAGTCTGATAGCTTTGGAAGCACATTAAAGAAAGAAAAACTTTTTAGTTTTGATTGAGTATTTGCTTTTTTCTTTTCTTTTTCTTTTTTTTAATGTGGAGCTGGGAGTGTATTCTTACATGTGTGTGCGTACCTCATGTACATCAAGCCCTGCTAAACACGTGTGTCCTTGGCTATTTGAACAGTTCACAAGGACACACCTGTTGACCTGCAGGTGTATGTTGCAATAGAAGTCGTATCAGACATCTCGGGGGGCTCACTTAATCTAGAGAGGGAGCTAAATAAAGGACAGAACTGAAAAAGTAATTGTAATGGTAACTACATTTTCATGGCTTGTATTTATGTTACTCTTTGTGTTTTGTGGGGGCTTTTTCTTAGTCGCTAACACAATATTTACTGAAGATGAAAGACTGGAGTTCAGCAATAAGAGAAGATGATGATGCTGAAGATAATCACTGGGACACAGATATAAAGAGTGAAACAGAGAATGGAGAACATTTAGGTATGGTTTGTATAGCTTATTATCTTAAACATTAATTTAATAGATGTTCTAGAAATACAGAACTAACAAACTTCCAGGAAAGTTGAAGGATTAGCTTTGTAGAAGTCAGATTTTCAAAACTTGCATGTTATTCGTGTCAGACAGTTAAGTGATGGTTGGACACCTTCACCTATGCTACTATTTAGTAGTGTGTGAATATAGCTACAGCATACGTATTACCATAGAGCAGCGTAAGGACTCAGTACTCAGTCTCTTGCAGAATGACTTTAGCTTATGTTAGTATTAAGCAGTGATTCTCAAACATTTGTAAATGGAAATCTTGCTTTCATTTCTTCTTGAAGCTTTTGTCAGCAATAGCACTAAGGGTCCTTAGAGCCTAATTTCTGCTTCCTTGTCCTTATGCAGGTGTTGTTTCAGGCAGTATGGTAGCACTGGAATCAGATGAACATAGATGTGGGTCCCCTCAAAACAGCAGCATAGAAAAGCCTTTCTCTCACCTTTTTCTTGCTGCAGCTTCTTTTTATGCTGGTGCTGATTATTCCACAAGGCACATCACAGTAAAACTTACAGTGTGTATTCAACATCTCACTTTTAGTATGAGCATTCAAAGTCTGATTGATTGGCAATTGATTGGCAAACAAAGCACTAAAATACAGGCATAGCATATCCAAACACACACACTGCTTTTTGTTTTCTTCTTTTTCCTCCAAATCTGCTATGCCTCTCATAATATCTTGAAGATTGCTTTATTATAAAAGCAAGCCCTGTCACAAACCTTTTAGTACTTCTCATGTGATTTATTCTATTCTGTCAATCAGATGATCAGCAAAAACGAACTGTGAAGAAACTGATCTATGCTGCAAAGGTATGTGATTTTTAAGAAACTTGGGGGAACTAGAGGGAACATACACAATTTTTTGGGTAAGTTTAATTGTATGTAGATCTCAGTAGCACAGAGTTCAGCATCTTTTAATGTTTAATTAGATATTTTTTCATGCAAAGTTTCTGGTAATCTTAAAGTGCTTAGTTTTTGGTTGGTTTTTGTTTGATTTTGTTTTAATTGCAGTTAAATGCTTGTTTAAAGACCCTGGAAACAGAAAGAGATCAAATGTATTCAAAACTATCTGATGAAAATAAAGCTAAAGGAGAACTTACAGGTAATTAAACGTTGTTTTGCCTTTAAAATTTAATAAGGTGCTGCTTTTGTAAAGTGGTGTTACATCCCAGAAGAACAGAACTTCCAGGAAAAACTGAATTAGGCTTACATTAATAGCTCTACTTGATTTTTAAAATGCCTGTTTAAGTTGCTTAGCTATTTTAAGTGTTTGATTTTAGAGGTAAAGCAATTGAAGTTGCTAAAGCACTTCGTAAATTTTGTTGGAAACTCTGCTGGAATATTCTATATCGTCATAAGTTATGTCTTAAATGGACAAAGTTGTTAATAAGTATATAATACCCTCATTGCAAAATTTCTGGATATAATGGAGTTTTAATCTAAAGTTTAAAACCTTCTATTAAAAATGGTAGCTTAATTGTTATTAGTTTGTAATGAATGCAAGCTCAGTACTTCTTAAATGCTGTATTTAGAGAATTGTACCTGAAAGCATCTTTTTTTTTTTTTTCTTTTGTTGTGTAGAACATACTGAATTAAACCTTACGAAATGAAAACACTGCCACTCTGATTCAAATTAAAGCCTGTCATTAGTTATTACTTTTATAGATAACAACCAGTATTGTAGCTGTCACATTCGAAAGTACTATGGTTTGGTTTCTGGGTGAGGAAATGCTCCGTAGAACTGTATTTTTCAGTTTTTGATAATCCCTTAAACTGAGTCTTTGTGTTAGTGTGTTTTCCAAATTGATTGTAACTGTGTCCTATAAAGGTATTCAAACTTACTTTAAGCATTCTATGTTTCTTGAAGAGAGGCATAGAAATAGTAAATAGGAAAAGAAACATGACAGATTTCAATTTGGAAAGATAAGGTAGTTAGGGTAGTAGCTCTTCAGGCTCCTCAGTAAGACCTGTAGGTAAATCTGCAGAGTGTATGATGGTACCGATTTTACTTCTGTAGCAGAGTAATCATAATAAGAGCTCTAAATGAAAAATTATATTGCAAATTATAAAGCTGCATTGTTTTCAAAGAAGCTATACAATTTGGAGCAAAGGCTAGATATAAGCTCAGATATGTACTAATATAGTATTGCTTATATTATTAAATCAGCATATAGGATCAAAGAGTTTTGCAGAATCCTAATGTACTTAAATATTACAAATATTTTGATTCTGTAAATTATGCATTATCCTAATACGATTATTTCTGAATTTGACAGAACGTATAGAACATCTTCAGAGTCAAGAAGCTTCCTTGCAGTCTGAAAATGAACATTATGAAAGTGAAGTTCAAAAGCTTCAGCAGAAACTTAAAGTAATGACTGAGCTTTATCAAGAAAATGAAATGAAACTACACAGGTGCCAGTTCCTCTTTTTATTTTCAATGCTTAGTATTTGAATGTAACTCTTTTCACTTGGGTTGCTGAAAATTACTGAAAATTTGAGAACTGCTTTCCAGAGTTTTCTGGATTGTGAAGATCGTATGAAGTTGTACATGAAGTTACATGAAGTTTCAGTAATATTATAGAATTTGTTTCCACGAAAGTAGTGGTATATTATTTTGGGACTTTTCCACAGTAAGTACAGTACAGCAACAACGATAAAACAAGGAGTAACAAATTTTTAATCTCTGAAATAATGTGGGTAAAGTTTGATTATTAAGGTGGGAAAGGTTGATTATTTTTATTAAATGATTGAAAATAATAAATTTTATTTAAAATATTACTTTTTATTAAATTATGTAGTAAGGCTATCAAAGTTGCTGAAAGAATGATAAGCAGTAGCTTTTTTAACTGTGAGGTGTATTTTACATAGTGAAGAGAGCTAGTAATATCAGCAGAGGAGAGGTGCTCTTACAAAATTCAGCTTAGAATTAAAACATAGGCAAGCTGTTTTCAGTAAGCAAGATAGAATCCCTGTGAATCAGGCTTTTCTCACCAAGGAGGATAGAATATGAAGGCTGTACTATCAGCCTCACAGTCAGGATGATCGTAGGAAATACAACTTACTGATTGAAATCAGAAATATGTTAAGGTCTAGAAATAAAGTTGGGATATGACATGTAGTAACCTTTAGAATTGTGTGTGTGTGTTTGTGTATGGGGAAGGGAGGGGGCAGCATACACCATTTTAGGGTGCAGTGGTAGAACTACAGTTTTACTAGCCAGAAATTATTTCTTTTATGAGCAGACATAATCGTGAAGGCAGCAAAGAAGCAGCACAAGTCTTGATCCTATACTGAGCAGTATGCAGGACCTTTTTAAGTAATACTTTTCAATAATCTGTTCTGAAATACCTATATTTGTATAGATATTTAACATCTTTGTAGACGGAGCAAAACCTAGAAATCCACTACATTAACATTCAATTTTTTAAAATGCAGGGGGAGTGGGAAGGAACCTCTTAAAAAGAAACGATGATGGGCAGTCAGAAAGGAAAAATGCTAGCAAACTTTGTGGATGATATTTAAAAATACCACACTGAAGCTCAGCAAATGTATGCTGCTTATTGAAGATTTTAGAAAAGCAAAAATGAGATAGCAGAATAAAAGGGGCTATTAGTATGAACAAGGCATCTTTTAAAAACAAGGGAAATAGAAAAGTGGGAAATAAAGATTGAGTAGAAGTTTATATCGTATTCAAAAGATCCATTGTTTAGGTAGTTTGATTATGAAGGACTGCTGTTTACAGAAAAATGACCAGCTTACCTGTTCAGGGCTGTATGCAGCAGTAGCGACCACATATGTTCTTGCAGAATTGCCTTGTGCGTATTCTGTGATGTGGAATGTGGGGTTTCTCTTCTGTAGTGTCCAATAAGGCATTAAAAAGAGAGACCTGTAAAGAATATATGTATTTTTTTTTAGTAGCTATTTTGTAATAGCTGATAACAACCTTTTTTCTTGTCTGGAAAGGTTTTTACATTAAAATGTAAAAGACGTACCAGAACAAATCACTGAAAGCTAGTGGAGTTTGGTATTTATTTTGATTTGATTTGTATCTTCTCCCCTCCTGCCCCCATGTAGAAATATTCTTTGGTAATATGCATTGTCTTCCAGAATCCGTTTATGAACAGTGGTAATCTAATTGTGTAATATAGAACAGCTAATGAACTGAATAAACTGGTAGGAATACAAACAAGTGCTATTTATGCCACTTCATATGCTACCTATACAACTCTTTATCTGGATGCATATCATGTATTCATCATACGTTCTTGACAGACCAATGACAAAATTGTTGACTTGAAACAGAATTAACCATAGTTTTTGATTTTTCTTAAAGAAAACTGACAGTAGAAGAGAGAGAACGCCTACAGAAGGAAGAAAAGCTTTCTAAAGTAGATGAAAAAATTAATCATGCTGCTGAAGAACTGAACAGCTACAGGTAATTACAGATTTCAGTTGCTGTAATCACTCGTTCCAAAGTGAACGAAAGGCAATAGAGAATTAATAAGAACACCAGCATAAGTGAATGTATTTTCCAGTTTCTTGTGCTCTGTGTGTGTGTCTTATGTGCTGGTTTGTGTGTAATAATACATACTAAGGAAGCTTTTGCTTTGCTAAAAAATTAGGGTATTAAAGACCATTAGCAACATTTTTTTCCATTAGAATGCTAATTGTATTGACATGTTAGCTTTAATGGAATGGTAGAAGTGGGTCTTTAATCTAGTTCCTTTTACTGAACAGAGATAAAAATATGAAGTTGGGAGAATACTGTGAAGTAAATACAATGTTCAGTTTTCCTAACATGTATGTTTTATAGATACAGTATTCTTTTTCTTTATGTCTGAGCTTTTAAAATAGTACTGTTGCTTAGAAATTCTTCGGTAAAATGCGGGAATATTTTCTGTAGTTTGGTTTGGGGTTTTTGTTTTTATTTACTGCTTGGCTCTGTTTTGTGTTACACCAGATGTGTACCTCTAATTTGTTTCTGTTGTTTCGGGAACTGTGGCATCATTCTTCAATCTGCAGTGCATATTCCCCACCTTCCTTCAATGTTTATGCTGTATTGACTGTAACTGAAAGATACTCATTAACATTACTTCCTGAAATGTTGATTAGATTAATTCTGTCTCTAGACTGTAAAATTCTTGAGGATATTCTTCAGTGTTCATGCAAGAAGACAGAATTCGCCCTTAGTGATTTACTTAGAATTTTCATGTATCCCATGGGCCTAAGTGACAATACTGATTTAGATAAAAAAAACCCAAACTTAATTATACATTATGTTTACCATGGTGTTTACTGTATTTAAAATTACTTTCCTCCACATTTTATTACAGTGTTATAAACCTTAATTTTGTTACAGAGAGCGAGCAAAAGATCTTGAAGAAGAGCTAGAAAGAACCATTCGTTCTTACCAGAATCAGGTATATGCTGTGTGTTACTTACCATCTAAGCCAAGTAGGTGGGATCTTACTGCAGCTGAAATACTACTTTCAGAGAGGTTGTGATACTGTTTGGCTTGATTTTGTTGGGTGTTTTTTTTGCCCTTCCTTCCCCTCCAGCACTGTCATCTGGTTTTGACTTCCACAATTTCATGGCAGAGATCACCAGATAACTTTATTAAAAAGTTAAATTTGACATTTAGATGTCTCATTATAAATTATCCACACACATTATATTTATGAATAAGAGCATATACTCAATCTGAAGTTCTCTTGTTTTACATGGATAATGATCTAATGAATCTCTCTTTCACAGATTACTTCACATGAGAAAAAAGCTCATGATAATTGGGTAAGTTCCAACTACTGAATTTTCTAAACTTTGTGTGTCTTCCATGATTTGAATAGCTTGCTTTATCACTTCTTTGTTTCTTATTAAAAATAGATAATCAAAATTAACTCTAGCCTGTCACCAACACAAAAGCATGTTAAAAATACTTCTATCACATAAAACAGTTGGAATAATTAAGCCAGCTACCTATGAGCACAGTATACTGATGTTACAGTATTATTTGCTGTAGCAATAAATCTGCTGAAATAGCATGTTACCATTTAACAAGTGTGTGACATTTTTCTAATAATAAAAATTTTTGGCCTTGTTTCAATGCCATTTTGGTATTTTCCCTGTATGTACTTCACTCGTTTTATCTACTAATAGAAAACATTATGTCCTGTGAGAACAGTGTGTTCCACTGACAGCTTCCTAAGAATGTTGCTGCAAAATCCATTTTTACCTGTTCTTCCAAACAGGAAACTTCAAAATATCTCCTGACTAGTACATTCTGCAGTTTCACAGAGTGATCTATATAAGATAGAATCCTGTTAAAAGCTGTGGTGCTTCATGGTCATAATTTACAGTGTTTACTATCTGATTTTAAAATAAAACTGTATTTTATAAAATCTGAGACTTCAAATCTTGTACATATTCTGTAGATGCTTCAAGCAGCCATAGCCAAAGAATTTTATTTCTGCAGTTTTAAGAACCTGCAGGAAAGCCATGTCATTCCTCAGAAATTTGGGTAATAGAGCTGCTACTGTCATTTGGTGACAGATCTGAGGCTCTGTTCCACATGCTTTATACGCAAGTCATATCTTGTGAAAATAGAGTCCACACACTTCAGATAGGAAAAAAAAAAAAAAGTCTTAGATCTAGGGCCTGTCACATGTATGAAGCATTTCATTACTAAACAGCAATATCTAACCATCTGACTTTTGTCCCTTTCCGAAGCTTGCAGCCCGAGCAGCTGAGAGACACCTCAGTGATATAAAAAAAGAAAATGCACATAACAGACAAAAGTAAGTGCACTCCTGCTCTAGCTGTGAACAAATACAATTTGGCACGTATGTTCTGGATTGATACAGTTTGGTGTTTTCTAGACCTGTGTTAATCAGTAGTGGCCTAAACAGTGCAGAGAGAGTGTAGTGTTCCACTGGAGTTCTGAAAGGGAGTCATTTGAGCATTCCTGTAATGATAACATGTAAGAAAGCAAGAACTTAACTATGAGAAGGATTGAAATATTTCAGTAATGAAGCAGAATGTATTACTGGGACTCAAGGACTTTAGGATTGGGTTGGTTTGGTTGTTTGTTTGTTTCAAATAAGTATGTTTCCACCAGATGTTGTGGTTACCTAGTGATTTTACAACTTAAGTATCTGAGAAATTAATACAGAGCTAACCAGTCGAGTGGTGGTGGTTGGGAGGAACCTTTAGGTGTGAACTTAACCAGTGCTTGGAATGCAGTTTAGAGTACTCATGACAGTAATATCATGCTAGGAAATGTGACATCTAACATGCCACTTTGACTTCTGAATTACAGTTTAAATACAGCAGCATAGAGAAATACTTTCAGGAATTCTTAAGTTTAGAGTTCTGTGACATCCTTATCTTTTTTCTTTTTATTTAGGAAATATATTGCTTCATTAACCCTTTAAATAGAAAGCCCAGCAGTTAACAGTGCAGGCCAATAAAACTTTTGCACTTCTTGGTTATTTACTACTTTTTTGTTGTTTATTTGCAGATTAACTGAAGCAGAATTTAAACTTGATCTTTTAGAAAAAGATCCTTATGCTCTTGATGTTCCAGCTAGACTATTTGGCAGAGGTACAGTATTGAATTGTAATTGTTTGAAAACTGTCTTGGCCATGTGTATGTACAAGTAACAGTCATTTAAAAAGACTCATTGGGTCATAAGTGGCTCTAGGTCATGTTGAGTATTTTGTTGAAACTAAGAGCGTTTGTAGTGTTGATGAGAGTAGATCTGGGACATGATACACGTGTGTAGAGCACAATTTTCATTTCACCTTTACAATTTAGTTTTCAACTTCACCTGAGAAGTTAATTATACAATTTGTTAAACTAAATACTGTGAACTTGAGTATTTTGTTTTAACTGTTCCAGAGCATTCCCCATATGGACCCTCACCAATGGGCCGGCCTTCATCTGAAACAAGAGCTTTTCTTTCTCCTCCAACTTTATTGGAGGGTCCTTTAAGGCTTTCACCTATGCTTCCAGGTGGAGGAGGAGGAAGAGGTACAATTCTTAAACTTGAAGATCTGTTTATTCTGGATTTCTCTCTCCTCTACTATAAATCTGTCACACCTTTTCCTCTTGCTGGTGACAAAAAGTACTAAAACATCTAATTCAATATTAACAGTTGATTGGACAAATTCTCCCTGTTTTTCAACTTGCTTCTAAAGCTTTCTAATGAACCAGTACAATGGAAAATACAGTTGTTACTAGTATTAGGTTAGTTAATGGATTCACTTTAGAAGCATAGACTGAGGGAAGTGAAAAGCCAAACACAATCAGTCTTGGTTTATTTCTTGGTCAGATGGGATTCTGCTGAAATAGACTTGTGATTTTAATGTAAACAAGATTAGCTTTCTAAGAAAAAAAAGAGAAGAAAGAGTACTGTCTCTTCTATCTCATTAAGTCTGCATTTGGCAAGAGGAGAGAGTACCTGTGTTGTCAAAAAACATTTAATTTTATTGGGGGTCATGATGCTTGTTTTCCTCCCTTTGTTCTAAATTTGAGGCAGTCATATGTGGAGACAGTTTCTTTCCTACTGATAAAAGGGACCAGGAAGGTTTTCTGTAAGGAGTAAAATTCAGAGATTGAGGAGTAGGTAAAAGCAAGCTGTGGTGTAATGGGCTGTAAGGGAAGAAAAAACACTGTTCATATTTTTGATGTTGATGGAGATAATGTAGATAAATGCTAGAGTGGAGTTCAGCATCTGTTACAGGTAATAAAGAAGATACTATTTTACTATTACTGTTAAACCCATTGAAGCCTGTACATGTTTCATGGGAAATATGTCTAATTGTCTCTTCTGTAAAGATTTAACTAATCAACATTGATTTTTAAAAGACCAGCATGGACTATTTATTTAATTCTTTGTAAGAAGTATATCTGGGTCCATATGGAAATGGATTAAATTTCTAAGTCAGAAAAGTTTGAGATTCAGTGTTCAACTGTAGCTGTACCACATACAGTCAAAATCATACTTGACAATTTATTTGTAGAGACAAAATCATACTTGACAATTTATTTGTAAGTAATGACACTGAGCTGTCCAATGTATCTTATAATTGTAGCTCAGCTGTTCCTGGTCAGGAAGAGTAAAAACTGAATTTTAGGATGCAGTATTAGCAAGGAAAGAGACTATGCAAAGACATAACCACTGTCCATTTCACAAGCATGCACTAATGTAACTTGTGCAGATTAAACAAATGATGTGTTTAAATAAGGGCAGCTACAGAGCAATTATACTGCTCATCTCACTTTACACAAGACATGAAATGGTGTCAAATTTTGGTTTGAATTTTAGGATAGAGAATGAGACCAGAATTCAGTATTTTTTGTAATTCTTTAGACCTGTTCTATTTTAAAGGAAGCTTGCAACCTCAAATCACTTGTTGTTACACTTCCTCTTTCTCCTTCTTGTGTGTTAAGCAGGTGTGTTCTTATTTATTTTGTTGAATAAAGAATTAGAACTGGAAGTGTTGAATGTAATGTGGATATTTTCTTATGAGGAGGGTATTAACTTTCAGTGTGCTAATTTTTGGTTTAGCAGCAGGTTTTTTAGCACTGAGGAAGTGATTTCTTGTGAGGGCAGTAGTTGCTCTGATTCCAATAAATTGAAACTCTTAAATTATTATTTAAAAAAAAAGATGCAGATACTCTAGATTTAGTTCAACAGGAGTGCAAACTTTTTAATTCCAAACCAGCCTTTTAAACACTTCTAGTAAACATAACTGGTCATCAGCAAACAGCTGGATTGTCCCGTGGAGCCATGTGCCTCTCATATGTTGACAGTGTTGGCATTCCTTGATTTATTTTACTATTTTCAGGCTTAAGGAAGAAAGCCTTAATAGAGGATTTAAAATACCTGGGTAAAGAGCTATCTGTTTCTTCAATTAGGATCCAGAGGACCAATGTATGAAGCTGGTGATGAAAGAGGAGAGCTGAGTTCTGATCCCCACAGACCACCTTCAGATACTGGATCTCTGTCTCCTCCTTGGGATAGAGAACGCAGACTAATTCTGCCTCCACCAGGTACAAAAGTCTGCTTAGCTACTGTATCTATGAAAAAATAGAGTTATTGACTTCCAGTGTTTATAATTAAGTATGTTTTATTTAAAAATACAAAATGTTTTCTAGGAACTGCATGTGCAGCTCCACTGGAAAGGTTTGTTATAGTAGTTTTTTTCCCCCTTCTTTGAATAAGGTGATTCACTTGCACTTCTATGCTATCTTTTAAATCTATATTGGTACTAGCAGTGTACTGTCAACTGTTTGGTTTCATTGTTTTACTGGGAGTTTTAGTGCATCAAAAGACCAGTCTGGGCTGGATAATTAATAAGAGATGTGAGGAAGTAAAAACTTTCAATCATACATTAGCTTTAAATAAACAAACAAATAAATAGAAGGTAGCTAATGTTGGAAAATACTATGTTTTTCAGACAGACATTTATATTAATAGCGCAGGAGTACCGTGGTACAGTCATCCTGTTTGACACGTTTTCATGTTGATACTGCCTCTTTGATAATTAACAATAAAATTAGTCTTAGCTCACTTCTTCAGCTACATTATTATCAGTAATAAAGTATTGCATATTATCACTCAAGGAAGACAGATACGATCAAAAAGGACACTACTGATATTTTTCAAGTAAACAATGCAGGGGAAAGGACAACATTCCTGTATACCTATAGTATAGTAGAAAAAATGCTACAAAAATTAAAGCTAAACAAATAAATCAGGTAAAGTACACAGATTACAGTGCCTCAGTTGTTAGATACAGCGAGCAATATTGTAGTTGTTACACTTTTGTGTGAAAGCACAGTTATAAAACTCAAAAAGTCCACTCTAGATGCAGTTTCACATTTGCCAGATCTGATCTGTTGACGTGATACTGCAGAGAGGTTGTCCCGTTTCCTTGACCTGAGCTGTATTGTTACCCCATCTTTATACTTGGATCTCATTCATACAAGTTTGCCTTGTAGCTTGCATGATTGATTGCTGCACCTGATGCTAGGAAGTTGGTGAAAACACGTTATAGCACTATGAAACATAACAGAAAACAGCACTTTTATCTAAGAATGGCTTAATATGTGTAGTACCTTATTTTGCTTTTCACCTTCATTGCTGTGCTGAACCTTCATTTCAAGGCCTCACTGTTTATAACTTAGGCAGTCGTAACTTTTGAAATGCTACTGTGTTAAACCAAAATATCAATGAACTTTCTCTTTTGCAGCTCTTAGAAACAAGCTATACTATATACTTGGTGGGATCCTGTGTTTGAGGTTGTTTTAGGATTTGTTTACTCACCTTGAGTAATAGTGACTTTGGATATTTACAAAAGCATAACTTATCCAGAGATTTTTGCTGGCCTAGAATTGTATGGAATGGGGGCATAAATCTTCACTGATCTGTTTTGCAATCTCTTCAATGTTAGGTGAGCCTTATGCCGATTCAGTTCTTCCTCCTCGAAGACAAGAAAGATTTTTCCCTAATCCTCCAAACACTGGAAGACTTTCTGGACCAGCAGAACTACGAACTTACAGTGTGCAGTCTTTTGATAAAACAGGTGGGAATTGCTTCCATGGTACTATCAACTGGTAGCTCACAGTGCAGTTGCCCTCAACTTAATCACACATTTCACTGACCCAAGTACCATTTGTTTTAAATTGACCAATTACATAAATTCAATTTTTTGGTACTTAGCAACAGCTAGAAACTCAGAGGCAAAGTTTTGGTAACTTAGACATCATCACTGAAACAGTTTTAAGAGCTTTAAGCCCTAATACTTATTAAGCAGTTTTCATCCTTATGTAATGCCTACTAAGTCACATGTGTCTGATTCATCAGCTAGGCTGAAGACATTAAATCACAACAGAAACTTTGCCACACAGCATTCAGCTACTGATGCAATTAGAAGTGAGTTACCATATTTGCTGCCCAGTTTCTGGCAGTAGGAGAGAGAACCTTTGTTACTTGGTGTAGTGTTGTGAGAACTGGGAATACTGAGTTCTGTTTCAGGTTGAAGATTCAGGTTTTACTGTAAGTTCTCTACTGGAAGACAGTTCTGCTTCTGTATAGCCAGTCAGCTTCCTACCCTCTTTCCCAAGCCAAGAAAGCTTGGGAAAGCCCTTTTCCCAAGCCAAGAAATCTGGAGAGGGACTTTTTACAAGGGCATGTAGTGATAAGACAAGGACAAATGGCTTTAAGTGTAGAGAGGGAAGATTTAGATTAGATATTAGGAAGAAGTTCTTTACTGTGAGGGTGATGAGACACTAGAACAGGTTACCCAGAGAAGTTGTGTCTGCCCCATCCCTGGCAGTATTCAAGGCCAGGCTGGATGGGGCTTTAAGCTGTGTGGTCTTGTGGAAGGTGTCCCTGCCTCTGGAAAGGGGCTTTGAGCTAGGGATCTTTAAGGTTCCTTTCAACCCAAACCATTCCATGATTCTCTCTGTTTCACTTCTCACTTCGACTTTCTAATACTTTGTGTTCCACGGAGGTCTCTCTTCTAGCACCTGGATGCTGACCAAGAACAGGAGAGGTGCGCTTTCTTTGCACTCACTTGTTGCATCCATTTTTACCCTTTTGTTCAGCTGCTGGCAAGCAACAATTAAAAAAAAGATCCCCAACAATGTGAAAGTTGTATTCAGTTCTTGGGCAGTTCAAAACCTACTTAATGGAAACAGGGTTTTGGATAATCTTACTGCTGGCATTTAGTAGTCATTAAGCGTATGTGAATGTTGCTTTTTGGAGACATGTAATTTCACTAGACTTGGGTATGTTTAAAAAATAGCAAAAAAAAAATCCAACAAATTAAAACCCCCACCCAACAGGGTCTGATTGCAGAACAGTAGCATGTCTCTCAGTACTGAAATCCAGGCTCCAACTCGAAGGAGAACATTATTTAAAGTGAACACAGCAGTATGTGTTTCTCTAAGCTGGGGTGGCTAACTCTGCAAAAGCATTCAACTTGAAGCAGGCACCTGGAGCAGGAAACCTCTCATCAGAAAGGAAGGTTGAAGCTTGACGGAGTT
>JAVHNF010048710.1:0-10494 GCA_034783455.1 Micropsitta finschii
GGTTGTTCGGTTTGGGGTTTTGGTTTTTTTTAATTTTTATTTTGGGGGGCTTATTTAGTTTGTTTAATCCTTCTCTCCTTCTTTAAAGTGCTGTCTTAAATGAGAAAAGCTGAAGATACCTCACTGGCTTCAGTATGAAATGCAGAATGTTGTGTTACTAAGTAATAACCATCACAACCAAGTCAAAAGGGACTTGCACAAAAAAAAAACCCTCAAACAGTAAGTGTGACATGACAATATTTACTGATTCTAATTAAGGTTAAAAAAAGTTCACAGCTGTCAGATAGAAATATCTGCAGTCTATTGAAAAGGGAGCTTAAGAAGGAAACCAAGGGAGACAGTCACCACAGAGGCACTTGAGAATATGCTACAGTTATAAAAGGCACAAATTCATCACACACACAGTATATATATTCCTGCACAGTGAAGTCACTCTTTTTTTTCCAAAACACAGAGGCAGGCATCACTGAACACTGACCTGTACATGACCACAGGAGACACGCTAAAAGCTGCAGCCTATGACAACGCCTAAACAACTTGACTGCAGAGAAACTTTGAAAGCAAGACTGCTTTGGCCATCACATTTTTATCTCAATTGAACAACAGATTGTAAGATCAAGGTGGCCATAAGGTCATGGAGATGGGAGAGGTAATGTTAGTTCATTTAAAAGCAGGTCAGGTTTATTTTTGAGCATTTGCAATCTGCAGTTTAAGTGGCTTTGCTTCTTGCCTGAGAGCAGGGGCAGACCTGTTGTCATTTCACCCTGGCTTCCTTTTGCACCCAAGTACTTTTGAAGGACATGCAATTCCTTCTTTTCCAAAAATATTTTTCTTTCATGTCTCAAAAAAAAAAAAAAAAAACAAACCTTAAAATTTCTTCACTTTTGTAAAGTTTAACACAGTGAAACAATAGTCCCACAAAAGAAACTCCAGGACTTGGGTTTCAGTGACGGACAATGCTCAGGCATATACTTAATTGTGATTAATACATCTTTTACAAACATCTACTGTTGTACTGACAGTAGATATGCTATTTGGAGTCAAAATCAGCATTGAGAAAAAAACCACAGTAGTTAAAGGAAAGATAAGGGACTGCCTCAGATCTCTCACCTCCTTGTAGTTTATACAGTTAGCTTTCAAGCACTTTGGTTAACACAGATTTTCATGCCATTACCCAACATTCCTTGCAATATACAGTTGCTATCAGACCTCTTAAGAGCCTTACAAAATACGCATGATAACACAAATCAGTTCATAAGAGACAATACAATTATTTCCGTGGTTGTTCTATAATACATTTTATGAAGCTGGTAAACTGCTGGAACTTTCATGATAGCAGATTTCTCATCGAACATGTTAAGAAACTAATAATATATCATGACTGGTTACCCATTAAACCAGACTTCATTCCTCTCTTTGAAGGGTTGGCACAAAGGAATTTTAAAAATGTAAGCCAGTGCTAACACTTCCCTCCACCCATGGGGAAGCATCTCGATTCTCTACGTACATTTGTCAATGTTCTCATCACACTGGCATCCACATACACAAAGTGCCACATATTCCTTTTATGTGGAAGATGTCAAGAAAACAGCAGCAAATCCTTCTTTTTAATCCCATGGTGGCGATAAGCTCCACAGCATCATCACAGCAAGACACAGCTGTAAATACAAAGAGAGTATTCCTAAGGCTTTGGCAGTCTGGAATGAAGGAAGAGAGAGGCTTTTGAGTGCTAATACAGATGTTGCAATTCAGAACTCCCAGCTCCATCAGATTTGGCTAGAAATCTCAGGGAATCCAAATTTAATTCGTGATTTTAAGTTGCACATACTTTTAGTTGCAGCAGAATAACAGAAGAAATATTTTGTGTTTTGGTTTTTTTTTCTATTTTTGTTTCACTTTGAAACTAAGATTAAGAAAGGTTTATATACATTTTATTTCTCATTAAAAGCTTTGGTTGTGATTCAGTTCACTTCTAACTATAATTAACTTCTTTTTTTCCTTGGCTTTTCTGCCCTTATGACACATAACATTGTCTTGTCAGACTGGGAAAAACCTCTGCCAGATTCAGGAGCAAAGAAAAGAATTACACATATCAGACATAAATAAAACCAGTTTATCCTCACTACTTTCATGGATTTGCTCCCATTTAGAGACTATTTCTAGGGCAGAAGTACAACTTGAATTCCAAACTGTTTTGGCAGAGAAATATCTGCAAATGCAGCAGTTCTTTATATGTTAAGTATGTATTCACTGTCTAGCACTTACAAATATTGGGCCAACACTTTAAAACTATCTTCCCAAATTTAGTTTCCTATGTTTATTTTTGGCCCGAGAATTGTCTGAGTTACAAAAGCTCTGAACTTACCCATTTAGCTTTCAGTTCCTAATTCATTTAGTAAATAAATCACAGAGAGAAAGCCATATAGAAGTACTTTGTGGTACGCAAATGTCCCAGCCAATTACTGCTCTATGTGATACAATGAGAAAGGCCATATGTACACTGCTGCACTGTTCTTCTAACTTAAAGATCTTTATGTCTGAAAAATTCCCCTATGCATTTTAAAAGGCTGTTATGAGGATATTCATTTGTGATAATATCCAAGCTGCTGCTACAAGAAGATTTTTAAATGGCACATCAAGTTAAAAAGAATGAAACCTAGGGGCCAGAAACCGATGTGCTGCTAACAAATATTACAGCTTTATAAGTGGTTCAGTGGATTTCCATGGGACTATTTGGAAAATGAAGTACCACTCTGCACAAGCAAGATCCAATGGTAGCCCAAAAAGTCTGCCTGAGACTGGTGATACAGTTCCTCTACCTTCTGCTCACACTAATTGCTAAATATATTATTGTAATTCCCTCCATGGCTTTCTACTACAATGTAATATTTTACATAAAAATCAGCACTGATTGAAGGGAGGAGTGCAGCAAATAGGCTCAGAAAAATTCCAGACATGTCAGGCTTCATGTGCACCCAATCTTGTTCTCAGCTACGCTTGCGCAGCTGTAAACCAGCAGAAATACTGAGAACAAGGTAGCATCATGTTTACAGGTAGGCACATAAGGTTATGTGGTTGGGGTCCCCCCTCTCTTTTCTATTCTTTTTTTACAGTGCTTGAAAGGTACCAAGCTAGGGAGGGCAGAGCACTTGCATGTGACTATTCTTTCCATGGTTCTCTGATCTCTCTATCATTTATATCTTTCATTAGTTGCCAGAAGTGCAGAGTCAGTATAACACAGCACAGCAGGCAAAAATGGAAGTGCTAATCCCATCAATATGGTTGTTAGGTGAGACTGAAGCTCTGAATCAGCTAAGCAGTGTTAAGCATGAAGCAAGTGTTGGGTAGCAGTGAAGTTGAGGGTTTTGTTGGATTGTTTTAATGCTCACACTAGATTTCCAAGTCCATTGTGTCCTACCAGGCAAGAGACAGCCTCAAGGTGTTCAAAGTGTAAATTTAAGTAGACAAAAGAAAGGAAGGTGGTAAGAAAAAAGATATGTAAAAGAGGTTTTTAATGGAGATCTTGGCAACCTCTTGGGGTAGGCAGAGGTCAATTTGTTCTCTTGTTACCTTGCAGCAACTTAGGGAGCTAAAAAGAGGACCCTGGTAGCAAAGAGATGTCAGACATGGCAAAAAAGATTTGGAAGGTTGCATCTGTACATTGGCACTCTCACGTCCAACAGCCTGGTATGCCATACTGCTGAACATATCAGCTGTTGTCTGAAGCCTGCCAATTTGCTAGGCTGTGCTAGAACAGATTCAAACCTGCACAGGATGGATGAACTCTGATGTTCCAGGCACTATGAACAAAACTGTGGAGCCTAAAATTCAACCACGTTGCCAAAGGCAGTAAAAACATTGTTGTTGAACTCACTGTAGGAAAAACATGCCACCAGATATGCCAACAACCTATGCCACACTTGAATAGTTTGGATGGATAAGTTTAGCCTCACTTGTCTGTTAGGTGCTGCCTGGGCTCTGGACATTGGGGTGAAAAATAAAAACATTAAAAAGATCCTTACAAAAGATCTATGCAATTGGCATGAACTAGTTAATTATTCTTTAAGCTCAGGATTTCTTTTCTCAGTCTACCACATAGGAAGGCAGAAATCCTTTGTTTACAACCAGAGATGGAAGGGCCTGTGAAGACCTGGAGTTCAGGGTCTGATTCAGGTATAAGTGCAAAAACAACTGGAAGCCTCACCAGAGCAGGCTTTAGAGAAGAATTTTGTCACTTCTGTTCTGAGATGTGGATAAAAACCTCAAGGTGATAACGCTTGACACAGTATCCTACAAATTCAACAATCAAAAAGGAGCTGCTAGAAGTAGGCCTGAATTCAAGGGACTCTTTTTCAATCCCTTTCCTTTATTCCTTCCCTTCAGCCTCTTCTCCCCACTGCCTTCTTTTCCCCAGTCCTGATCTGATTTTGGAGACAGGGAAGTACATGCCAAAAAAAAAAAACCCTCTGAAAAAAACCCCAAACTGTTCAGGTGTGAGGCTTTGCATTGGCACCTTTTTCAGTTTCGAACTAGAAGTCCCTTTTTACAGGCAAATAACCCAGCTGCAGCCACAAAGGCGAAGAAAGTGGAAAATCCAATCAGCTTTATCAGTCCTGGCACAGATGGCAAGTTCCTCTCCCAGAAGGTTGTAGTGATGGGCAAAGCTGGAACATCCTGTGGGAAGAGCATCCATTATCAACATAACAGTATGTCCACTGTGAGAGGCAAGGTGTAAATAGAGATTCTTGTGGCAGAAACAGAAATGGATTGAAGCAGTTTATGTTATCAAGAAGTATGCTGTATCAAAATTTTCTGCTCAGTTAAAGGGAAGAAGAGGACACACATGGAAAGGTTTCATAGCCTGGTTAAAAGTGTAGTTCTTCCCAATGTCGTGTTACAGAGTTGTCAAATGAGTGCCCTGTCTGAGTTTCTAGTATGCTCCTGTTTAGGGAAGGGCAGTTTTGGTGGGTAAATAAAAGTTTATAGTGGCTTCGTTACAGTGAAATTAAATAAAAATGGCCATCAAAATTTTATCTCATCAGTAAAAACTGCATGAAAAAATAATCCATTTAATCTACAGAAAGACTTACAATTGATTCAGGTTCTGGCTTCCAAATTTCACTCTCTGGGATTTTTCTCATAGCAAACAGTATCTGCAAATAAATAACATTCCCTAGTAAGTACCATTCACCTTCTTAAAGGGAAAAAGAGCTGGCTTCAATTTTTGTTTTAAAATGGCAAGATGAAGAGAACAATTGAGCACAAACATCACTGTGTATTCAAATTTTAGAAGACGACTCAACCTTTGTACAACTCATTTGTGGGGAGGCCTGATATTTAATAAGACACTCCTCCTAGTGGAAAATAGAAACAGTAACAGAAAAATCTCACTATGCTTACTTAGTTTATGCAAGATATTGGAACTTGACTAGTCCCATGGGGAACTAGTGACTAAGAGTTAAATATATACTTACGGCAAAGTGAGGCATAGAACATAGAATCATAGAATGGCTTGGGTTGAAAGGGACTTTAAAGATCATCCGATTCCAACCTCCCTGCCATGGGCAGGGACACCTTCCATTAGATCAGACTGCACAAAGCCCCATCCATCCTGACCATGCATAAACCAGCTACAGCATGGTCAAGCTATATAAACAGGATTAGCTTATTTTACAAATTTCATCATGACGTAGGAAGAGGAACAGAAGCCTGTGAGTGATGACAGACTACCACTTTTATTCATAGAAGAGCAAGACTAAAAAGAGAAACTTCACAATGGAAGATTAACCAGTCAAAGTATCAAAGATACCAGAGAGCAGTAGGATAGCAAGGATTATCTGAATTACAGTTATAGAAGACAGAAAAATTAACTTCTTCTGCAGTAAAATAAAATGGAGGTTTATGAAATACTGTTTTTCCTACTCCAGGCACTTGTAAATTTACAATTTGCCATCTTTTATGATATGTTTTTATTCTAGAGAAGATTCATGGACCCCGTCAACTTTTCAATACAGGAGAGTGAGAAACACCCTTGCACCAGATTTTAAACATATTTTCCTTTCACAAGTAACTGAGGAAAGGAAAATTTTTTTAGCAACCAAGCCCAGTTGCCAACTTCTCTGCTGAGGCCTATGGAGGTTCTGCTGTAATGTCTGCATATTAGAGAGGTCAAGAAGCACTACCTCCGGAGATTTCAGGGACAGGTTAGGTACCTTCACACGTGGGACAATTGATCCCTGTCTTTTGCGGCAGGGGTATGGGCTAGACATACTCTTCAGTTCCATTTCAGGCTAATTTCTGTTCCACTACTGTAGCTTTTTAGCCACAAGATTCCCTTCACTTCATAAAACAAAAATGAAATTTCTTTTGCTGCACCATAAACTGTAATATTCCTGAGAATACTTGAGGAATTGACATTTTCTCAGAAGCAAAATATTTAAGTCCTTGTTTGATGACTTTATGCAAGGCTGTCTCAAAGGTATGTCACTGTCAATGGTATTGTTGGAAACAACTGAGGAAGGGACCATTGTGATGTACAGAGCTGCAGAACTGAGCTGTTCCTAAATGAGGCTAAGAGCCATGATATCTCAATACAGTGACTAACAAAGTGCCCATTCTGGGGAAAAAAAAAAAAAAAAAAGAAAAAATAAAAGACTCGGTGACAATTTGGGACTTCTCTATTAAAGAAAGATTTAATCCCTGGAAGCAGAAAAGAGTTTGATGAAATAACCTAAGCCCTTCTTAAGCATTCCAAATCACTGACTTGCACTCAGGAAAACCCTCGTCCTTTTTGAAGTCTGTCCCCTTCACAAGGATTTGCATCAAGATTTCAGAACACCTGAATCTGACAATATTCAGCTCCCATTTCACCTCCAACCAGAAGATCTTTCATTTTCCATAGGATATTTGACAGTTCCCCCTGGTTTATGCTTGCATTTGTACCTCTCTGGCTGCTCTTTCTCCAGCCTGCACAGCCCCCTCCATGTATCCACTCCACTCTGTGGCGGTCTCTGTGCCAGCAAAATAGATCCTGCCAACTGGCTGTCGAATAATTCTGGAGGAGGACAAGCAGTAAGTCATATCAGCCATTATCAGGAAAGATAACTGAAATCCAAGGGTTAATATTAGAATAAAAGTATTTTAAGTAACAGAAAGCACTTAGAGTAACTTAGGTGAGTTGAGCTGGAGGAGTAGTCTGTGTTGCATTTCATTTCTTACAATAAACACACCAGTGTTCATATTTTCTAAACATTTACACTGCTCATACGTATAAAAGACAACTAGGTTGAGACTTATTCTATCTCTCAGTTTTAGCCAGCATCATAAATACTAATGCTAGGCATAAAAGCAATAAGGAAATAATATTTAAATAAGTAATTAATTAAACAAGGTGTTTGTTATTGTTTTGGTTTTTTTATTCTCTATTTTTGCTAGAATTTGCAATTACTTTAAATACTAAGCCCTCCATATGTTCTTCATTACAACTGCTTTATTGCTTTCAGTTCTTTTTAAATTGTGCAAACTTATACCTCAAATGTAGGTCTATGCCATCACATTAAAAGCTATGTATCTGAACCCTATAACCAGTCTGACCAGTAAGCCTTTTTTTTTTTTTTCTTGGTAAATCTTATTTTCATGTAAAAACTTATGTCAGAGAGGACTGTATACAATAGCACAGAGGTTACTATATTAAGCCTTGACTACTAGCAGGAAAGGAACAGTACAAAGAAATCACTCACTACTGTGAATGTTGGCAAGAATTAACTGCCAGTATTTATAAAACATAACTAAAGGTATGCCAGAAATGGTAATACTAATCTCAAATATTTAAAACTAGTTTGGTAAACAGACTGTGAAAGCTTTCTAGCTCTCTTCCTACTCAGCTGTATTCACCAAATAACAGAAGTGAATAAAACCCCTAATGATACTGTACTCATCTATCATAAAGCCCAACTGACACAAGTGACTCTAATATCTATTTAAAATATTCCCCAGTGATCTTAAAGGTATAAAGTGAACAGTGACAGAGGATTTATGACCCTTTCTGAGGATATTTATTAACTTGGTCTTATCTTACTACTCCAAAGCCCACTATAAATAGACACTATACCTTCCATACTGAGTCATTATGCCTGGTGGGAAGTAGGCTGTGTAGCAGCCCCCAGAATACTGCTCTTCACACCAGTTCTTCTCTTCATAATGCACTGGCTGTAAAACAGAGATTAATTCACTCAAAGAAAGGACAAAGTCCTGAAGAAGCTAATAAAAGAGGAGACAGCAGAGAGGAATAGCTTATGATTTGTTGCATGTCAATGTCTGACAAGAGGAGCACATTTAAAAAAATCTTGGATTCGACACAAAAAGCCTTAATTTTAGACACTGCTAGCTATTTTTTTTAAAAAAGCTAGCTAATCTGGCTACTGTAGAACATAATCCTCTTAATATGTCAGTGTGAATGCATGCTTTGAGCACAAATTTATGCTTTGAGACATGTAAAGCAAAATTAACCTCTTGTATACAAAGGTATAATACTTGTAATATGTACACTGGATATAAATATATACTGTTAAAAATTACATGAATGGCATTTGTACGGTTTTACGTACAATATCTGTGTTTTAAATAGCGTAAGCTTGAGATTGGTGCCTACAACATTTAACTTGTGTAAAATTGCTCTTAATGAAAAATAACACCGATCATATAAACCAAGTGTTCACACAAATCCTATCAGTTATTTATATTTACCATTACACGGAAAAGAAGGCAAGGGGAAAAAAAAACAAACCAACAAAACCAAACAAAAACCAAAATAAGCAACACCAACCACTCAACCAAAAAAAAAGCCAACACAAAAAGCAAACACCACATGCTGCAATGGATCTTAGCAACTAGTAAGACAGAAGAAACATTATGCTCAGCATAGACTGAGGGAAAGGCAAGCCTGCCACATCTGAAAACAGTTGAGATGCATGGTGGTTAAGCGCTGTGAATGACACTGATGAAGCTGGACAAGAACACACCTGCCTTTAACTGTTTCATAAGCTCATTCTTAGTCTCCTCTTCAAACATAACCCAAGGCTTGCCATAACCTTCTCTCCATTCCTCTATATGGTGTAGCAAGTACTCCCATAGCAGGTATCTTTTCCAAAACACTACACAGGACTGTTCAAGGGCACTGCTGTATTCAGTTTTATTCTGCCCTTCCCTACCTCAAGGAGTCTGGCACTGGTTTAGATTTTGTACTTACATGTAGAGCTTCTTCTGATCCCAGAACCTTTGCATAGAGCTCACAAAGCCTTGTCTTCCTGCAAAAGAAAAGCAGCAGAAGACTTCTTTGTGAGGAAAGACAAAACCAATCACTTCTAATACATCTTAGTTGCAAGAGGACAAATATTAATATTTGCTTGAACTTGAGTTTCCAGCTTTTTGATATCTATCCTAACTGGTCAGCCTTTGGATCACTAGAAACAACACACTCAAACTCCTCTGCTGCTTACTAGCTATAATGCAGGCTCTTCCCTTAAATCCAATCATTATCCAAAGGTCCTCCAGGCTGTAAGGAAAAGGAAGTAGTAAGGCATTGCACTTTTCTGTCTTGGCACATAGTCTAACGTATGGTCTGTCCCTACAAAGATGCAGTTATTGATAAACTGAGGCTCTCAGGGAATCAGTCCTTTATTTCTGTATGTAGAAAATTTCCTGCTGTTTTTGTTTATGAGTCTATAAACCCATGCATATACTTCATTCTGTAGCAAATTCCAAGTGTAATTAAGTTTTTCCTACAAACTTTTGGGTCTTACTGTTTTACTGCACTGCACCAAATACCAAACACGAGAAGACCAAGATGAAATGAAAGTTAACAAGAATCAAACATGCAAACATAATGCTGTAAAGAAGTTTACTTCTAGAAGCAAATCCTGTGCTCCACAGATAGCCATGCTGGGCAGAGAAATATAGCAGTCTCACCTTTGTAACTGTGTGAGCTACATTTGCAGTTATATCAGTATATAAGAAAACCATATCTATACTGCTGTATGAAACAACCCAGCTATACAGGAGGCCAATTACACCCATGAGCAGCTGAACTCAAAGAGTGCTATAGAAAAGGGATGAGAGTCAAAAAAACCCCAAACAACCAAACCAGAAAGACCTGAAGGTCGTCCTGTGCAGGTGGGGGCTTGAGCAAGAAGACAAAGGCTGCTACAGTTCAGGAAGAGCCATGGCTCTGGGATGATTTACTGCTGACCTATGTCAAGCCCAGCAGCAGTGGAGTGGAAGGAAGCAGCTCCTTCCTTCTGCCCAGAGGCAGAGGACAAGGGTCAGAAGCAGAAATGCATGGTGACACATGGCCCGACTGGCCAGGTGGGCTCCAAGAGTTGCAGGATCTATATATATGAACATATATGTATACCATGTTTTATATATATATAACTATATATACATATATAACATTATATACATATATATAACATTATATATACATATATATGTTAT
>JAVHNF010048726.1:0-11105 GCA_034783455.1 Micropsitta finschii
TGTAGGTCTAGAGAAGTGTATTCTTAGAGAAGAACAGTGGTAGAACACCATTGGCAGCTTGCAGCAATGCTTGCAAACATATTTCTGGCACACTCGGCCATTGTCAGAGCCTGATCACATTAACATGCAGAAAGTTGCTGTTCGCATTTTCTGGGACATGTAGGAAAACATTACTTGAAAATCAGTTTGTCTATAGCTCATATAAAGTGCATATTTAAGAGGTATTTAAAGGCTGCTTCATAGCTAAAGGGATGGAATCCAGCTGCCTGTTTTCTTTGGCCCTGAGAGTCAGTTTGATATGATTTACATTTTCAGAGCTTGCTTCACAAAGAGCTAGAGGGTTGGTTTGGGGCCTTTTTTTTGGTGTGTGTTAGTGAGTAAATATTTTACAGCCCGAATTGCTGGTTCCACAAAATCAGTGACTCCAGGCTGTGGGACAGTGTAAGTAAGCACAAAGGCTGGAATTTATTGCTAGTAATGATCTATGAGATAAGATTTTCAACTAAGGCAGTGCAGTGAGGTCTCTTGCCAGATGTGTGGGAGTGAAAGTGACACAAATCTCCAGAAAGAAGAAATGAAACTCTTTGGCAATCCCAGAGTGATAATGCAGCCTTGTAGCACCAGCAGCCTCAGAGAATTCATTTTGCATCCCAATGTCTTCATCAACTTAAAAACCAAGTCCCAAGCTTTATAGAAGAAATACAAAGTAGTGCCACGAATATTCCATAAATTTATCTCACTTTCTTAATCTTATTTTGAACAAGGAAATTTGAAGGTGGGGGAGGGTGGTATTCTACATTCCTCTGTTTGTAATGTACTGTGGTAATGTACTGTGGTAGCAGAATGATCTGGTGACAGATTCTGGGGAACTTGCCCTTTTATTCCCTTACTTTCATCTCAATATAATTCAAAACTTTCCTTCAGAGTCAAGCTACATTGGAAATCCTTGCTTTTTGCTTCTAAGATATCACAGACAAAAGCGACGGTGCACAGATGGGACAATGATCACATCCAGACATCTGCCGACATTGTTTCCCAGGTGTACTAGAAGCTGCAGCTAACTGAGGCTGCAAAGGAGCTCCTGTACCTATCAGGCAACACAAGAAGCATCATCTGCGCTCATGGGAATGCAACTTCCTTTGCAGCTGAGGACACATACCAAAATGGGAGGCTTCAGTCTAAGACTAAATCTTTGCCTTGGTACAAAGACTCTGCTTTTACTAGTTTGGAATGGAAATTTGAGTACACTTTAAATGCTGACCCACATTTTAATTTTTTTATATCCTAATACCCAAACTCTTACAAAACCCATCTCATCACTCATGGGTGATACCACAGCAGAACTGTTTGAGTGTGGCAGAGATGTCTGAAAAGTAAACATGCTGATAATCTACTTGCCTGTCAGCTAGCTCTGCCCAGTAGGCAGTTTCAGTACGAAAATGCTATTTTAAGGAAATAAATCCTTTGAAAAAACTAGCTGAGCATGCTTTTAAGAAACAACATCACAACTCTTTTTTTTTTTTTTTTTTGGTGAACTATCAAACTATTGCAGCACTCAAAATTCTAAGAGGGCTTAGTTTAGAATTTAAACAAGCTAGCACATCCTTCTTGTAGATTTTGTTCTCAAAACACATGACTGTCATATGGAAAGCTGTCACATATTTATCCTGGAGCATCTTACCAGACCCTGCTCCTAAGCCTGAGAGTGCAGCTACATTCAGACTGTTCTGGAACAAAATCCAAACCAAGCCTCACTGCAGAGGAGATGGAGGTGAAGGGAGTAGGGTGCTTCATAACAGGTTTCCTGATTTGGGCAGTAGGAGGAACTGCAGGACTCATCATAAAACACATACAAACCACAGTACAGACATATCATTGCTGTTACTATGCAATTCTCATGGTTTAGTGACCACAAAAGCACAAGGGGTTTTTAAGAGTTACTCCTCTGTAAGTGCACTTTCAGTCACTGCTCTTAGAATAAGAAGCCGAGAATAAGGTGTTTGTTAAAACCTGCAAGAATGTCTGAGTTTTCATTATGTTGTCATGCAGTTGCCCAAAAGAGAAATAACATCCCTTAAATCACCTCTGAGAGAGCCTATGCTCTAAGTGGACTGGAACATTTCTCATCTGGAAAGACTAAAGGGGGTGCTTAATATGTGTTGAAGATATATTTGGTGTGAAAATGTGAAGAGGTCTGCCTGCTACTTTTAGAGGATGCTTTTCTGAGGATAGGACTCTGAGGATCTGGCCAAGGATGTTTGCTTTAGGAGGGTCCATTTGAATGCAGGACCCCTCCAGATAAACTAGCACAGTGCTGTGGACTCTTCCCTGTGCATGAAACTTACTGACTAGCTTTGTCTGTCTGTCTCACAGGATTTTAGAGAGTGAAGCTGCAGTGCATTCTAGAAATAACAAATGCATCAAAAAGAATCAAAGAACTGTAGACCCGACATGATGGATACAGACTTCTCCAAACACCCACACTGTCCCTCCCTCCGCATAGCCCATGTGCAGAAGTGCCTCCGACTCTCCTCAGCAGTCCAGCCTCCTCCTATCTAATACTGTAATTTTTGGTTCGCACAGTATACGGACCAAATACCCAGTCTCCAGACATTCTGCTTCTTCCGGATACTTTGGTAGTGAGGTGTGGTAATTAAGATTAAGTAAACTTCTATGAATGTTGAATATCCTTTATGATATTATCGGTTTACTTACTTGAAAAGGAAAATAAAGAGTTTGAGCCCTGCAACTCGTCTCATGAGTCTAGAGCCAGTAACACAGTAATTCTACTTAAACATTTATACAATTATTGGGTTACTGTTCATATGAAACAACTTTGCCCTGTGGCTTGTATGTAGCCTTTGCAAGTGGAGAAAATATTAATAGCTTTTTAATAGCTTAAAATTTGCTAACAATACAGCAAAGTATTAAAACGGTGTGTAAGTATTCCTAAAAGTCTAGGGCAGCTAATAATTCTAACACTATACCCCAAATCTCTTATGAATCTTTGGGAGACCAGATCTAAATAGAATTGGGAAACGCCTAGAAAAGAACTGAATGGAGAATTTGGCATGCTATGTCTCACAGGAGTCTCCCCTGAGGACACAGCACTAATTCTCAAGATGTAAAGGAGCATCAGGACCAACTCTGCAGCCTCACAGATGGGGTCAGTGGCTGCATGCAAGGAAGGAAAAAGGTAACCTGATTTTGGAATAAACTTCTTAGGAAAGGAGTCTTACATTTCTGTACCTCTGCTAAAATCTTCAGAACTGTGCAATCTAGTCTGATTTCTTTACACAAAAATTCTCCTTTGCTTTTTCTTTAACCTTGTTTGTAGTAAGGGCAGTTTCAAGCTGCCTGGTTAATGACACGCAGTCATTGCATTCCCATCAGTGCAATGAATATTTAAATCAAGTTCTTGACCACCTACACACACCAACACCTTACTGCATTTCTCTAAGGTACAGCAGTGGACACTGCAACTAGGGTGTGTGGATCACAAGCCCAGTGTTTCCCTGTGACTAGCCTGGCAGAAATGTCTTAAAGTAACAAAGATCTTGCCTAGACCCTGAGAATTTGTAACGTGTTTATTCTTCAATGCTGCAGCTACTTCTGTTGCATATTCCCTCATTGCAATGCAAATTATTACAAAAGCATCAATATTTGCAAGGGTACAACCCCAGCTTAATGTTGTCAGAGCAAGCTAGTTCAAAACTTTAATACACAAATGACACTCTCCTCAAGAAGGCTAGACGCCTAGGATGCAGAATAAAGATGTGAAACTAGAAGCCAAACGTGTACTGAAAGCACAACTACCCATTTCTCCTGCCTCCCCACAAATACAGTACCAGCAAACATCCTTTTGGCAAGAAGCAGAAGCCTTAGAAGTACTTTTGTATTACAGTCACTGATCAGGTTCACGACACATAAGGTGCAGCAGGGGCAGCACAAAACTCGTTTTGCAGCAAACTGACTGGGTCAGTATCAACCACACCAAGCTCCATGCTTAGAATTCCGCTAACAGTGACCAGGCTGGGAACTTAATGCTAGCACTAACTGCAGCACAGACATCTTGTTGCAAAAAAGAATAAAAACCAAACAATCCAAAACCAAATCACAATTCCCTCAAGCCCCCCAAAACAAAACCACACACACACAAAATCCTCAACTCTTTAATGAGAAAGAAACAAAGTGATTGAACAACAACCTTGCTCATTTCTGCCAGAGACTGAAGAAGTTGGCTGCACTTCACTACCTGCTGTATTTGCCAATAGAAAGACACCACTATCAACATGGGCATCAGTGATAAACTCTTAGTAAATTGATGGCAGTAGACATTTTCTGTGGCTTTTGAAAGGAAATCACCACTGCATCTCCAGAGGTGAGAATACTGTTCCATTTTATAGGGAAATAAGATGAACCTTTTTGGTTGTGGACATTACAATGAACTAATGTGGACATTACAAGTGCAGAAACATCATTCTTTCTGACAAAAAAAATAGCTATAAAAATAGTTTAGTACAAAGAATGTGTCTTAAAACAAAAACATGCTTACTCTTTCCAGTAGAAATAATGTTAAAACTTAGTCCTGAGCCTACAAATACAAAAAATTCAGACTGCTACAAGACAGTATCTTCTGTTATATTTCCTTTCTGATAGGACATAACATCTTTTGTTCCATGATTCTTATTACCTTTGAGTCTTCTGTAATCATCTCAAGATTTTAAGGATGGAATTCAGAAAAAAAGTGAAATATGCCTTCAGATGTTTATTCGCACAGGCCAGTATTTCTCTACTCAGCAATCACTCAGCTTGATTTTATGAATCTAAGTATACAGACTGCTAACGTGACTTTTTTAGGTACATGGGTTATCCTGCCATCAGGATCACAGTCTTCAGGGACATTTTGTAGTGTTAGAATGGAGCTTGGACCTGTTTTCGCTTTTTAGAACATTTTAGTGCATTGAAATGCTTTTGCTCTTTCATGCATTAGTTTACAAATGTCTGTTTCAAAATATCTGTGTGCTAACAAGTGGAATCCTATTCTGAAATATCCCATACTAGTTCTTCCTTAAACTTCCTAAGGAACTAGGTGCAAATTATTATAGAGTGTTTCTGTCAGCCCCTCTCCCCAATTATCTATAAATCATTGGCAAAACCTGACAGAATAGTTGTAAAGATACTGAGGTTCTATAGGTTTTATGGCAAACAGTGGTCATATCCAGAAGAGATCTATAATTTGGTGCCCTCCCTACAGAAAAGGGTGCAGCAAATGTCAAGTTCTCTCTTCTTGTTAGCCTGCCAACCTATCCATTAGCCAGTGTTGCTCAGACCCAGGCACAGCATACACTGCCTTACAGTTTAAAGACAGATGAGACACTGAGGTTACTTGGAAATGTGGCAGAAACAGGAATTGTTGCAGTAGGAGTTAGGGAGGAATAGGAAGCATGATTGTTTTGGCAGAGAGGGCTCAAGACATCTAGGTTGGTTGGCATACAGAAGTAAAAGAAGGTCCTGGCAAAAGCAAAGGAGAAGCACAGAAGACAGTGGGTTTACTGCACTAAGGATGCTGGATACGGAACAGAAAAAAGGAGGAAACCAGATGTTACCAGTTCTGCTACTGACATTTTGTCTTTTCCTGTTCTGCTTATTCCCCTTTTCTTCTTCCTTTACCCAAAGGCTTCCAGATGAGAAACAACACATGCTGGAGAGAGGGGGAAAAAGAAAAACCCAAACAAAATATCAAAATGGTTGTGCCTGAAAACCAACTTCAGAAGTACAATTTATTACAAAATTATACTTTTTTACATATGTTTTCACAAATAGGAACAAATGCTAATAGACATTATAATCAGAAATGCAGGAATTTGAGTAACTAGGGAGCGTCTTCCTTCAAATCCATGTTTTTAATGGTCCTCTGCCCTGTGCAAGCTCTCCTTTGCATCAATAACTTCATAAAAGTTGTGCAAGGAACCAATGAACTGTACATAGGGATGGAATGGTTTCAAGAAGGGAGGTCTTCTGGTGTAAAAATGTGCAAAGCATACAGTTCCCTGCCTGTGGCTGGGAGTGAGAACGAACAAATGCTTCAGCGTAATAACAATCCCGTTCCTTTCAGTCTCTGAATGGTGTGAAATTACATAGAGAGTGGTAGCCCCTTGGGACAGTTAGGTGAAATGCAGCAAAGAAATTCAAGCTACGTTATCAGGAACATGCTTCTATGGCAAGTGCATCTCCCCTGCAAGAGGACCCAACACATGAGAGGACTCAGCCTGACAAAAGATCTTTCTTATGGGGAAACTTATTGCAGAGCACAGGTTCCCCAGCACAAACCTACAGTGGCACACTCATCCCAGAAGGGTATGAGTAGAGATGGACAAGATCTAGCAGGTCTTTATCAATCCTAGGATGCTCCACTGCCTCACACAGTTCTGCTGTGCACAGGGGTCACAAGCTCTCAAACTGGTTCTGAGAAAGAAAGACCACAACAAAGATTTAAATGAACAATGTATCTTCAGGGCAGCCTTATTTAAAGGAAAGAGGCAAATTGTCCATGTTATTCTGCTATAAACAGCATTCTGCAGAGTTCCAGGTGAGCTGGCCAAGTGCAGAGGATCTGTTACCACTAATGAAAGCTTCCTCTGTACCAAAACCCAGAGGTGGGGCACCACACAGAATTAAAAATAGCCCTCTAAAGTGAATGGTGGCTGCTAGGACTATCTGTTCCACTAGCTCAATTAAAGGTTTGTGCTTAAAGTGATCAGAGGATCTATTCAACCCCCGAGAGAAGAATAACAGCTACAGGAAGAGAGAGGTAGTCTCTTTTCTGCCTCCCTCGCTATAATTACACTCATTGCTGTGAGGCTATTTGTAGTTTCAGCAGGCAATTCTGGATGCTCCAATGTACCTATTAAACCAACAACAGAAGTTGCAATCTGAGCTTGGAGGAAGATGTAGGAGTTAATTTCACGAGCATCTTCACCTGGCATAATCATCCTCAACCACAAAACCCACACTCAAATAAACAACAAAACATCCTATATATGGACAGACTTGGGTCTCTTAAAAATAGCAATGGTGTAAACCTTACCATCTAAGATGAGAGACAGTACTAAAGCTCTGCAGCTGGGGAGCAGAGGAAGCATTAATACAGTCTAGAGCCCACAAGAGAGTGAGTTTTGCAGACAGGTGTAGGCAGGAACACAACCTTTGTATCCTGAACATCCCTCATTTGTGCGACTGACGCAGACATGGCCTTAGAAGGGATGTGCATTGGCTCATGAAACACAGAGGTCTTTAGACTGGTCTTGCAGAACTGATGCTTTCTATGGATGCAGGAGAGGCGCTGGGAAGACACAGCCTCCAGGCAGTGCACATCCCAGCTACCAACCCAAGGACTGCTCAGCAGAGTGACCTTGCTCTCGAGATATGTCACATCCAGATCAGCCCATAAGTCTCTGCAGGTTTTGTTTGACCAGAAACTTGGCCATTCACCCAAAGTGCTGAGATGGACAAAACCAGTAGGAAATATCATATATATGGGGTTGCTTGTGATGTTTCCAGCCTTTCCAATCTCTGGCTTTGCAGTATCAGTGACAAAAGCCAGGACTTTATTATGGGGCTTGGACACTGGTGCCTCTGCAGGAGGGAAAAGAAGAACTGAGGCACAGGGGGCACAGGTATGTGGCTTGGAAGCTGTACACTCCGGTCCTTGCCTAATGCATCTTCCAAAGATGTAATTCTCTGGATAAAGTTTCTTCCTCCTAGTCCTCTGGCCTGTCCTAATCACACCCAGTGTGCTTAGGATTGCCCTCCCAGCCTCTCCCATGAGTTTGTGAAGATCAGCACTGCAAAAGTGAATTTCTTCCTACTTTCCCATGAAATGGGCAGTAGATGCTGTGCTGTACCTTTTGCAAGCCTCTCATCTCTCCAGGGATTTTTCCAGAACTGGAAAATAATCACATGGAAACATCATTCACCACTGGAGTTTTAGAAAAGTCTCCCTATGGCTGCTGTAAGATACAAGGGCTGTGTTTTCACTGTATCTCATTAGAACGAATACTGTGGTTTGGGGGCTTTGTAGACACATTGCATAGCACAGCAAAAGGGATGTGGCCACATAAGAAAGCATCTAAAATAAAGCTGGCAAGGGGATATTTGAGCTTTCTGCCAGCCTCCTTGCGCAGCTCCTTCCAAATACAAACTCTGCAGACAGTTTCAGGTTCCCCTGCACTAAGTCAGTGCTGCAATGAACCCACGATTGAATAGAAATGCTCAAACCAGTCTTGGGGACTGACATGATGACTGCTTTTAGATGCACCTAAATCAGTGGCCAAGTCAGTTCTCAGAATCCAGAGACTGGGGAATAATCCATCCCCTGGAAGCTGCAGGCTGTATGGAGCCCAGGCCCATGCCCAAGGCTCACAGACGTGGGATTACACATACTGGTAAAAAAATACTAAGCAGAGGAAACAGACTTTATTTCCAATGCTTACTTGCACTGGGCCCTCCTCACAACAGAAAATGTCACTTGAGTCTCTTCGGCACCACAGGAGGTTGAGGGCAGGCAGTACTTTAACCCGCTTTGCATCCCAGTGTTTGCTTAAATCCCATTTCAAACACGGCTTGCTGCCAGGAGCTGGGAGGTTTTTCCAGCACTCTCTTGAAGAGCAGTGCAACCCCTCTCCAGCAACGCTGGGAGAAGTCAGCAACTGGGAAGTTGCTCATTGGAAAATACTCATTTGTGTTCTTGCACAGCTACTGGATGCCTCTTCCTCAGGGAGACCCATAATGAATGAGCTTTGTCTGTGCCTTGCTGCAGATTTGCTACCTCAAAGCAGACCTGGCTTGAGAAACTGATGAACTTCCTCAAGGTGTAAGTGGAATCGGGACAACAGCAGCAGAAACACACTGTTTCTGCTGCCGGAAAATGCCACACAGTGAAAGGAGTCTGACACGTCTGGCACGAGGCATCAGCCCTTTGTAATGTTACTGCATGCAAACATCTTTCCCTGATGACTACTGCACATATGCCAGATGCCATGGGCAATACAGTGCAACCTGTAATGCCAGAGCAGGCTCTGGCTTGGACACTTCCTAAACTCTCCCTGTTTCCTCCCTCTCAACGGTGACAAGCAAACAGCATCCCAAGGAGCATTTTCTCTTTGACCTCAGCAACACCCCTCTGTCACTTTACAAACCCACCATGCCACCAGGATGGCAGAGTGAAGTTGCCCATAAGCTTGCAGTGGGGAGGCAGAACAAAGGCAGGACACAAGCAGGGAAAAAGCTCCTGCTTCTCCAAAGCCAGCATCCTTAAACTGAATTCTGCCCTCAAAGAACTGAGTTATGCAACAGAATTTTTTCTCCTCTTCTTCTCAACCCCAGGAAGGATTTCTTTTTTCTTGTCTAATACAAGTGGACAGAATTCCAAATGATCTAAACACACACTGATCTCATAGGGAAATACAACACCCTTCCCTTACACACCAAATGTTCCTGCTGAACCAGCACACAAGAGTTTGTTTTTAAGATGAGGGAGATTTTATCTTTATTTTACTTCTGTTTTATCAAAAGGGAGGAGAAGGGAAAAAAATGCAGCCTGTTCTTTTCCCCACCCATAACAAGAAGCTTCTTTCTACCTCCAAAACTAGATGAAGACCCACCACTTTGGTTTATGGCAGTGCTATCCCTATGGCCGAAACCCTTTTCACAACCTATTTCAGCAGAATCTCCATCCAAACCTTCCTTCCCAAAGACTCTCATGCTACTTTTTATACCTTCTGTAGCTCTGGTAGCTGAAAGATGCCCTCCCTAATCCACAGATTGAAAGCTCTTCCCCTCCCCTCTCCTCCTCTTTCTGGCAAGCACAGATAACTGCTAACACACCAACTCGGGGTCTTCCAGAGATGTTCCTCTCTTGAGGATCAGGGTTAGGGCATCCCAGACCCAACAATCCACCCAAAGGGTCCCAGCTAGTGCGGTCATGGAGCAGAATGTGCTGCTGCATCAGAGGGCTTTTAACCTCACGCTGGCCACCATGCAGCCCAGACCCTCCTCTGGACACGGGAAATTTTGCATCCCCATCCTCCTGGCTGCAGACCAAGCCCTTCACCCCAGACCTGTGACAGAGCCGCTGCATGTGGAGCTGTACCGACAGCCAAGCACCAGTCCCAGCCCGCTGTACCTCCTCTCCACTACTGCCCCGTGTCCACCAGCCACCACAGAAAGCTACAGCGGATGTGACAGCTTCTTGCCCACCCAGCCCGAGCAGATGTCCCGCTGGTGAAAGGCAAAGCAAGAGCAAGGGCCGGGCAGCGAGCGGCTGTTACTACCTCTCTGCAGGAAAGAGGCCGTTCTCTGGATAAACCCTGATGGAGGAACAAAACGACGGGAGACAAGGCATGAGGTGGGGAGGGAAATGAACTCAGGGTGGCAGCAATGGTGGCAACAACTTGGTTAATGAGTGAACAGGAGGGCCAGCACAGCACAAAGAGCTGCGGGCGTCCATCCCACCTTTAGGAGCACCACGGGATGCACAGGGGACATGGGACCAGGACATGGAGACTGCAATGAACTCCAGGATGGATGGAGGAGGCACGCCATGCTGGGGAGCCCCATGGGGAGAACAGCAGGGGTTTGGCTTGCCATGGGGCCAGGCCCTTGCCCTGCTCCAGGAGACCATGGGTATGGGTGTAAGGTGGAACCAGCGGAGAGGAAAGGATTGCTTACCAGATCTCTTCTTTCCAATGGGCTCCCTGAAAAAGAGAAGGAAGAGCATCAGCAGAGGCATGGGGCAGCTGGGTTGTTGGCCAAGTGACAAACTCACCTAGGAAAGCACAGCTGGCGTGGCCTCCTCAGCCTTGTTCTGACAGCCACAACTCCCACCATGTCACTGAGTGAAGGTGGGTGCATTGGGACTGTCTGGCAATGGAGTCAGGAGCTGAGGAAGCCCAAACCCCCAAAGCTGCTCTCAGCGCAGACCACAGCTCCCACAGAAGTGGGCACCAGTAAGAAAACAGGCGAAAAGGGAAACTTTGAGTCCGATTCATCTATGCCTTTAGAACACCTGTGGTGTGATCACCTCAGGGGTATAAAAAACCCTT
>JAVHNF010048734.1:57531-70355 GCA_034783455.1 Micropsitta finschii
CCTTCTCATTCCTCCGGGAGCGGGGAGAAGAAGGGGGGGGGAAGTTCTAATTTACGGCCTGGGCTTAAACCACGACACCACCCCAGAAATCATATACACATGGAGCAAAGCCAGGTGCAAAACAGCCTGAGGAACTTAGAAAAAACATCAGATTCCAATTTCAAATATTTTAACTGTGCTCTTTCCATTTCCCCCCCTTTCACCACTGTTTATACTTTCATCAAACCTAACAAGAATTCATGCAACATTCAGCTTTCCAGGAACAGCAGAGAGAGCTTGTGAGCTGCTGACATTAATGTACCAGCTTCTTTAATACAGAGCAAGGATGTCTGCTATTTTTTGTAATTTGTCCAGAAGGTAAATATTTTTGACACTTTGTTATGAAGAGATATACAACATCTCAAGAGCTGCATTATGACTGTCAAAGAAGAGAAAGAGCTATACTTAATATTACAGCAGTATAACTTCATTTTTTATGTGCAAGAAATACAGATGTCTCCTAAATTCTGCTGTGATTGAGTACTGATAAATACTCATGATTTTAGGAGATACCAAACTAAATTCAACCCTCCTGTAACTGAGCTGATATCCAGCATGCCCACATAAATAGTGTTTCATGGCATCACCATATGCTTCCTCCAACCCACAAAGGAAGAGGCAATACTGTTAGGGTGCTCTCCAACCCCACCAGAAAAGCATGTCACACCAGCTAGGTATCAGCTGAAATATGCTGCTCTTGGCCCTAACATTGAGGGCATTTACCACAGTCACTAGCAGTTATTTCTTATCTTATTGGCAGCTATCTCTCTTGGAGACAAAAAGACCAATAAGCCAAGTATTCTGATAGCTACATCTCCTACACAAGGACCTTCAGCACAACTTGCAGCAAATCATTAGAAATGTTAAAATTCCTGGCACTGCAGAGGCAGCAGAAACACAGAGACAGACACAGTGTCGAGTTCTAATTCAGCCCAACACTACAGCAGCAACGGGACGAATTGTACAGCTCCTTTGCTGCCAACAAAAAGTGCTTTTAACATATCACTTGCCTTAAACCAGAAAGGAAGCAGAAGGGGACTTTCTTTTTAGTTTGATTTTTACTCTTACAAGGACTGGCAGGGAAAAAAAGCATTAGCTAAAGTCTAGAAATATATAGGACTCACTAGAGCCAAGTCAAGCTGCATGTCTGTAAGACAAAAAAAACGAAAATATATGACCTGAAAACTAGAAGTGGTAGAGATCCCTTTAGTGTTGCCTCTGTAAGCAGTAACAGTTTGCCCAAGTATATATGTTTTTTTCTGGTGTAACTGGTGTAACTAGCACAAGACTCAGGTTTCATTTGAGCACTCAACACAGCAGCTACCCCTAAAGGCTATCAAATATTTCACAGCTGGGAATCCGGTGGAAAGAGGTCTGTAAAGGAGGTTAAGTTTGAGGAACAGATGCCAGGAGATGCAAAGCTACAAATTTCTAAGAAAGTCAGTGGCAAAACAAACTGATGACGGTGAGTTCCAAAGCACTAGAGACACGTAACTGTGAAAGAGCACAGCAGTGAAGAAATACAGGGAAATAAAACAGAAGAGGAAAATAGCTACAACAAACTTGCTGGTTGAAGTGTCCAGCCTCCAAAACAGTACAATGGCAGATGTGACTTCAGAACTGAAAATATTCAACAATCTGTAAATTCCACAAGCAAAAATGGTCTTGTCCTAAAAATCTATTTTATGTGCCAGCAACTGATTGGAAGCAGTTGAACCTGCCATCTGCTACAAAGGAAAAAAAATCCCTGACAGCTCTATCCCATTCATTTTACATGCCCTGTTAGCATCCTCAGGTTCGTGATTAAGAGTGACTCTGCTAGTGAGACTGGAAACTGTTTAAAATTAACAATTGCATTTAAGCAAGTTGTTTGAATTTAGCTCATGCTGATAATGATAAAAACTGTAATCGCCTTATGGCTGCAATAGCTTCAGGAGTTACAGTTAATGAAGATTCGAATGCTCATCCCAAGCAAGCCACTGGCAATTTTGGTGACAATATCGGAGTATTACTGCCACACGGCATTGCTCTTACATGTCTCTCTGAGTGAGACTTTAAGTGCCCTACTGTAACACTGTGATTGTGCAGCCACATAATTACGCCTCACACTGCCATATTCCCTGTGGAAATGTGCAGACATGAGAAATGTAAAATAGTCACATTTCATGAGGGCTGAATGGAGCCAAAGATAAATTAATTTCTGTTTTAAATGTATAATTTGTTAGGCACACTTACAAAGGTACTACAACAAAGGGGAAAAAACAGACTCTACTAAGCATATTGGTGATCTCTTCCCAGCCCAATCAAGTAAACTGCAGCTCCACAGAAACTTGTAGAAATACAGGTAGTAAGAAAAAGTGAATGAGAGTTCACTTTTTCCTCCGATGGTGTCAAAAACCCCAAGGTGTGGAAACATGGATCAGTTTTGATAGGCTGTCTTATGGGAAAAAATGTTGAGTAAGAGATCTTCCTAAACTTGTATTTTGAAAAAAAAAAAAAAAAAAAAAATTAGAAACATTTTTACACAATTTTTTTGCTATGCCAATAGCTGTTAGTGCTCGATACAGTAGATTTGCCCCTCTACTTTCATGAGACCCCACTAGGAGTACTGTGTGCAGTTCTGGTGTGCCTAACATATGAAGGACATGGAGCTGTTGGAGCAAGTTCAGAGGAGGGCCATGAGGATGATCAGGGGGCTGAAAAACCTCCCATACAATGACAGGCTGAGAAAGTTGGGGCTGTTCAGTCTGGAGAAGACTGCATGGAGACCTCATAGCAGCCTTCCAGAAGGGGGCCTGTAAGAATGCTGGGAAGGGACTCTTCACCAGGGACTGTAGTGATAGGACAAGGGGTAATGGGTTTAAACTTAAAACAGGGGAAGTTTAGGTTAGATATAAAGAAGAAGTTCTTTACTGTGAAGGTGGTGAGGTACTCAAACAGGTTGCTCAAGTAAGTTGTGAATGCTCCATCCCTGGCAGTGTTCAAGGGCAGGCTGGATGAGGTCTTGGATGACATGGTCTAGTGTGAGGCGCCCCTGCCCATGGCAGGGGCATTGGAAGTACATGATTTCAAGGTCTTTTCCAACCCTAACCATTCTATGATTTTATGTGTGTATGTTGGGAGGGAGTGCAGACCACGCAGCTGATCGGATTGGGATGATCGAGCACTGTGAACACTTTGGGCATACTCCCTCATTACAGTCCCACAGAAGGTATTTTACTCTGGAAGGCATGTGCAGGACTAACGGACTTAAAAATGCTAGAAATAACACAGTAAAGTGAAATAATATAATATTACATTTGAAAAAATATTCACAAAAGTTAGTAGTTTTTTAAACAAAGGAAAATAATAGTACTGGAGGTTATAGTAAAAGCTTAGCAAGCCAATGTATTACCTGGAGATATATTTTTTTAAAGAAATTACCTGTGTTCTTGGAATTACTGTCATTTTATTCTTAGCAGAGCAAGTAGCTTCCTGTCGGAGGCCACATGTTACAGCAGATGTGTGTGTTTGAGGGTGTGCTATTGTCACTGCAGATAGGCTTCAAAGTAGATTGTTACTTCAACAAAGTATATTTTCTCCCTACAGATTACTCTGTGATTCCAAACCCATATTTTAACTAATAAAAGATTGTGTCTGGCAAAGCAGTTCATTTTTACACAGAAGTTGCTCTCTTGTCTACATGCAAAAGCAAAATTAAAGGAGAGAAAACTTTGTCTTTCATAGCAGAAAGCTGTCTCAAGGTGCCTAGGGTTGAATCTCACTTTTATAGAGCTTGCCACTCTGAAGATTTACTTGTCATCCCAAGGAAAAAGGAAATACCAAAAAAATATAGAGGTTATAGGCATGAATAGAAAATTATCAGAGATTTAGCATGGATTTGTCTAGGCAAAACAGTAACCACAGTTTTGACATATAGAAACCCTGGAATTTTAACCATTTTTATTAATTGCTTTAGATCAGTACACAACCACTAAAATAGTTTGCTTTCAAGGACTACAATTAAGTAAAGCATAACTCCTATTCCCTTGTGCGTCATTAGGGTAAAAATCTGTAGTAATAAAATGGCTTTGTTTTATTTTGCTGTTCTGCATATTAAGATACTAAAACAGTAATAAAGGATGAAGTTACATTATGAAGCCTATCAGAAAGGGCCACAAAATACAGAAAAGGTCTGAAATGAAAATCTGATCGACCATATTGCAAGAATCAAGTTTCTTGCAGGATGGAACTGCATCATAGACTCCACTGGCTCCTATTATTATCACCAAACCTCTCTGCCGGCTTCATATTAGGGCCATTTCTATCAAATACAGGTCAGCCACTTCTAGAGAATTTGACTCACTGGTGTTTGTTTTGGGAAGCTTCCTTTTCTGCAAATATTTTTAGTAAAAATATACCTTTATAAACTGAGAAATAATTCAGAAAACCTTCTCATTTTCTTTGCCAGAATTAGGACCTCTGATATTTCTTCATTTAAATACACTTCAGTAAACAAGAAAGATTAATACTGTAAAAGAAAATATTTAAAAAGGGCTAATAACACACCATTATAGTGAAAAGTCAATTTCCACCAGTAATTTCCCTAAAGATTGTGTTGATTTTGAGTTTGTTTTATACAGCAGATTAAAAATATTGTGTATGTGGCTGAAGGAAATTTGGTTCTAATTCTGAGGGGAAAACTAGGTGTTATATGAAACTACCAGTGGCAAAGCAAAAATACTAATTCTAATATAATGAAATGCAAAGCAAATCTCAAACCACAAAATTCATAAGTTAGTAGTTTTGGGTATTACATCTGCCTTTAATTAACATATTTGTAACAAAAAGCACAAAAAGATCTTTAATCATGGAAATCAGCTCTTTTATACACTGAAAATTCTGGGGAAAAAAGAGAATTGCAGAAAAGGAGAGAACATAAAAGGTTATTATAAAACCAATCTCCACCAGGATTGTCCAAAACCTGAAGCCTTTTTCTGAGCACCACCAGAACTGTAGTTAAAGTGATTATTCGGACTACTGTTCCAGCTGCCCCATCACTTCAGGCCCAGGACAATGGTTGTAGAGTGAAATGGAAATCCAGAAGTCCAGCAAAGAGTGAGAGAAATGGGTATAGTTTGTCCATAAATATCATCTTACCAAAGCAGACAGAAATCAGCCTGAGGAAGAACTGTTTCTGGTTTTCATTCAAGCGCCACTTCCCTGTTGTTTCCCTAAAGGGATCCACTATAACCACTAGATCTGAAAAATGAAAATGCACTATGTTTTTTATTATAATCCAATGCATTCTGCTAACTTTTTAGTCAGCCATAAGCTTTGTGATGTTAACCAAGCCCACAAACATATTTTTGCATAATTTGTTTGAAAGCAGATCACTTTTATAGAAAACTCCTGTTATTCCAAAGGTTCCTAAACACCAAACTTTGCCATTTATTACTGCTAGTTCATCAGCAAAGCAGTACCACTCATTATTCCCTTAAGCCCTAAGCTCTTCCTGCTTTAGGTCTCGTAACTCTGCTTTAAGCAGCACCTTGGTATAACTTATTACTGAATCTGATACCACCAAAGCATTCTGCAAAAAGCAGGTGGCAAGTTGTTATTTCACAGCCCACAGACACAGGAGCTGCTAAAAATGTTAACTTGTTATTTCGGATTTATCTTTCCCAAAGGCTGTCCAATAGTGCTTTAAATGAAGCTTCTTTAATGCATATTTAATGTAGAACTCATTAAGCCTAGAATGAGATGTTGGGCATTTACAAGCTGGCTGCTAAAATCATATGAGGATTACCAAATGTGCTTAGTTATTATCTGCTGTGCATCTTTACAGCATGGTAACCTCTCAACCCATATTCACTGATGGAATGCAATTACATACGTCTCTGTACCCAGAACAAGGAGTTGGGGTCACACATTAAAGTATCACTATACTGGGTTTTGGCACAATATGTATTACCTGTCATTACAAGTAAACCAGTATAACTTTGTAATGGGAACTTATTAATGGAGAAGTTTTTTTCCATGTGTGAACCTGTTTCTGTTTTGGGGATTTAACCTTTAACACAAGACTGCCTGCACTATTTCAGCTTGCAAGTAAAGGAATTGGGGGGATATAAGTCTGTAGAAGAGGACAAAAAAAAAGAATGGAGTCACCACAAGCTGCCTATTTCATTATTCATTCAATTATTCAATTGTGCATTACCCAGAGGCTGTCCAAAAGTCTTGGGAAATACACAAGCTCTACTCCTTATTGTTAATCATCTGCTTGCCCTTATCCCCCAAGATGATACACAGTTAGTCACATTAGATTAGAAATATTACGTGACCCATTAATCAAGACTTAGCGCTTCAGTAAGTGCCACATGGCAACCTGTGTGCCCAGAATTCTGTTATTTCCAGTGCTGGCTTTGGCACTGATATTCTTCATGGCCTCATTTGCTTCATCTAGGTACACCAAGTATCTGTCCTCTTGTCAGTCCATGTCTGGTTTATGATCTGTAAAACATGCCTCACATATCAGTGACAGATAAGTGGTTCTATAAGTGTTCTCAGAGAGAAAAGCCACATGCTATCCTACACCAGAGCTATGCCTTTGGTCTCATTTAAATTCCCTGGTAGCATAGCTGTTGGTTTTAGTAGGTCTGATAATGATTTACGCTATGATAAATGAGAAGAGAATCAGCTGTTGAAACAATCCGCCTGATTGTAACAACAGTACTTTACTTAATGGTAACATTCATTACCTTGATTAACACTTAAATATATTGTCTCTTGAGACTTTATTGCTGTAACATAAACTGTCATCTGTCTGTGGGAGGCCAATGTCAGTTATGTTTGGGAACTGATACCAAGACTCATAATGGTATTTAGGTAATGAACTCCTTGGAAATCCACCCCTGAATGCAGCAGATGAGAATGGAAGATGCCAATTAATGAAACGGGTTCTTGGTTTATTCCAAATTAATATAGAGAATAGTTTGTCTGCTCTGCTTTCCAACTTTTCAGTTTTCATTTCTGATGTTATATTTAAGTTTATTTTGCAGAAAGGATGTTTATGATTAACCTTCAACATCAGTATCGCTGTATGCCTGTACACAGTACAGATCCTGTTCTAGTATCCACTCCACCAGTTTAATAGAGGCTTTCTTTTCAGGACGATTGAATTGGTGGTCTACGGTGTGTACAAGCTGCAAACGTCTTCTTCCCTTAGCTACAACTGGTGATGGAAACTGCCTCTTGCATGCTGCATCTTTAGGTAAGGGTGAGGCTGTGCATTAAACTTCCTGGCAAAAATATTTACCACTTTTCTCTATCCCCAGAAAAAGCTCAGAAACACTTGAGATGCGAAGACTTTCATTAAAAGCCTGGTTCTGGGGCAGTATAGTCTTCAAATTTCATTTAATTGTTGTTTGCTTTAGGCATGCTTGAGAGAGAAAGGTAAAAAAGTTTTATCAGGTTGTAAAAGAGTGTAATTGGAACAGTACCAAAAACCATGTATCATAAACACCAGTGATTAGCATTGTCCTTACACAGCCCAACCTAATAGCTCTGGAGCAGACAAATTCCCAGTGCTTCCGCAGGATTGTCCTTGTTGGCAAGGAATTGCATTTGTTCTCTGGCTTGTGTTAAACAGTTCTCTTGCTGTCTTCAAGCATGCAATATCTACCTATTACCTCTGTTGGTTCCTTGTAGAGCTGAAGCATATGGGAAACAGAGTTTGGGGTGAGTTAGGATAATTTCCAATGCATTAATCATAAATACAAGATCTTTGAAGCCCTTCTTCAAATCAAACAGAAATCTGTGAAGCTGAAAGTCTTTGATACGCCTTCTCTATCCTAACCTGCTATGAGGAAACTTACTGGTTTTGTTGCAGTTGCTAAAGTCTTCCACCAATGGGACTCCAAAAGGTGGCTTTCTAAAAGATACTGGGATTTTTAGTATTTTGAAGAGACTCTTCGTTTTGAAAGAAGTAATAAGAAAAGAGCTTTTGCTGTTTCCAAAGATCCTTCTGTCTTTGAATTAGGGGAAATGGTGTATTATCTACAGCAAATGCTTGGAGTATTTTGTTATTCAAAGTCTTAAATGTGTTTAATATCAACAGCTGGCCATAAGGGAGCTGAACCGTGGCTGGCTGTGGGTGCATGTCTTGTGGAGAGCTGTGCTCACTTTTGTTATAGGTTACTCTTTGTAACCACATGAAGATGTTTCCTTATTTTAAAATGAGCTTAAAGCCTCTGGTTGGTTGTATTTTTAGACTTTCAATCATTTCTAATGCTTGTTTCTTTATTTGGATGTTGAAGCCAAAGGAAATGCATCATCATGCTGTTATAAGAGTTAGAGGCCTTTGGGTGTTGGCATCATCTGCGTGTCACAGAAGTGCCTGCAGTTGTCATTAGCATTCTTGTGTCTGCAAGATCTGTTGGCAACTGCAGCTAACCAACCTGTGCACTGAATATTCCATTGCTTGCAGCAAAGTCGAAACTGCCTGCAAGCAAACACGGAAACAACTCAAATCCTTAGTCAGTCCTCAATCAACGTTTACATTTTGATAGCATTCCCTCTTGCTACTCATTAGCTTATCTATATTGACTGTTTAGGAAGCCATAAAAACAGTGAGTGAATTATTTGCCAAGGAGAATCTTAAATAATTATAAGCTATGCTTCTTTTGCTAATAGGGCAGTATTAATTGTATTAGTACTTAATATTTCTATTTCACTGTAGCTTCTTGAAAGCTGAATGTCGTCTTGTGGTTTCTTTAGGGATGTGGGGATTTCATGACCGGGACCTTGTTCTACGTAAAGCACTCTATACGATGATGAGAAGTGGAGCTGAAAGGGAAGCACTGAAAAGAAGATGGAGATGGCAACAGACACAGCAGAATAAGGAGGTCTGTATGGCCTGGAGGCAATCTTGTTAATATCATTTAGCGTCAAAACCATTCCTCTGAAGTTTGGTGTGAGTTTTAATTGCTATTAAATTTCTTGTGCTTTCATTTTGCATGAGGAAAGAAATACTTGTATTTGGAATTTTCGTATTGGAATGCAAAGGTATTTGTAGCTTTGTGAAAATAAATATGTACAGTTTTATGCTTACAGAGGTCTAAGATGAGTTTAGAACCTGTAGAAAATTTTGGGCTACAAAACTAAATGTATAATGTAGCTATCACAAATGTTACAAAATGAATGGATGAAATCCACAAATCCAAGCAAATCCCATTTAGGAAAAATTCCCCAGAATGGAGAATTAGGACTCTTAGAGCTGTGACCAAATACTGAGGTGATGTTTCTCAACTTTAATCATCTGTAGATTTGGTTTGATTGTCAACTGAAAGCTGTACTTCAGCACATACTATTTCCTGAAGATGTCTGTGCCTACACAGTGGCTAGAAAAGCCATTTCCAGGGTTAGCCCTGAAAGCAGTCAAGTGAATATGCTTAAAGATTTGTGACTCCTTTGTAACCAGCAGTCAGTGAGAATACTGCTGAGCTGTGACTGACTTGGCTACTTCAGGCTACCTGAAAACACAGGGGCACATAAGTGTTACATACCCTTGCTGCTCTTGAACAGAGGAAGAAATCATCAAGCATCACTTGCCTGCCAAGGAGGGCATTCATAGTAGTTCAGGATACTGGGGAAGAAAGCAAACCTCCAGACATGGACACTGAAGCACGCTAGCCATGCTTGCAAAGAATTCTTATGGGTATAAATAACTGGCTCTGCAATAGTGTAGTGCTGTGCTGGCAGCAGCAGCCCCACATCTAGAAATGAAATCCAGTGTGCAGTCAGTGGGTTAGAACTTTTTCAGAATTTAATAATCTTTCACCTGAATAGAAATGTTGAACTGTTAATGGCCCAAGATATTGAACTGCATCATGTATGAAGCTCAAAATAAGTTATTCATAAACACTGCTGCATAACTCTGCTTACATTTTGTACCAGCATAATGGTAAAGGTATTTCATTGTCTCCCATAGTCAGGTTTAGTGTATACAGAAGAAGAATGGGAACGGGAGTGGAATGAACTGCTTAAACTGGCATCGAGTGAGCCTCGTACACATTTCAGCAAAAATGGAGGCACTGGTGGTGGGTAAGTTTAGAGTATGACAAAATCCTTTAGTTTTTGTTCCCAATGGGAAGTCAATACAGCACAAATGAAGGAAGATGTTTCTAGGACTGTCAAACTGTCTTTTCCGATTTTTTTTCATGGCAGAATATAACAATCTAAGCATCCCGTTATAATAGCCAGTGTTTTGATTAACTTTCCTTGTACAGCCACCACAGTAACATGAGGTTACGTTGCATCTAAAAGTCTGAATTTCGTTAATCCTAATCTGTGGGTCTCTGGAACCAGCATGTTGGCAGTAGCATTTCAAGGAGATGAAGCACCCTGCTCCACTGAAGATACAAAGCTCTTTGAGGAAGGTTTAGCAGGAAGACAGCCACTGCTCAGATGTTTTCACTAAAATACAGGATGACAGAGTAACATCACCTCTTCTAACAGCATTCTGGAAGAAAGTAGTTTGTGCTCGGGTATCACATTTTCTCTGCATTAGCACATCTTTAAAGCTGCCTTCTCATATTCATACATATTTAGCTTTATAATTCAAAGAGAAAATATTCTGAGAGATTTTTTTTGAGGGCAAATCACCAAGTAACTCTTTACGTTTTCTGCTTTTAAAATGCTGCTAATCCCGAACATAGAAGGGCAAAAAAGCAATATTTTTTGTATTAAAGCTAAAGATTAAATATTTGGATGTAGTGCCTTTTTAAACAGGAAGTGGAATATTGTATTATATTTTGTAGTCTCTTGAAGCCTTTCTGAAAAATCAGTGTGCTACTTCAATCTTTGAACAGTTACAAAGTTCACCTAAAAATTACAGTAATTAATATTGCACTGAAAGGAACAGTTGCCCTTTTTTTGACTATTCAAGCTTTTATTAAACCCCTGTAACAAAAACAGCTCTTTCAAATGCAAGAATTATTTAAGGATTGTGGGGAGGTTTGTATCTAATTAATCCGATTCACTGTCCTCCTGATAAAAGTCAGTGTTGCTGGAAGGCTCTGCGTAGGGTATGTCTGTATTTCTAAGAAACCACATCAGATGCTTTTCTTACCTAATTTCACATCTGTTGATCTAGGTTGATTCCATGGGAGTGTGGCTGATGGCAGGGACTTTGATTACGCTCTGTAACGTTGCAGTGGTTGCTAGTTAGTACCCAGTGCTGACAGGGAAAGCAAGGAAAGAGTGTGTTTCCTTGAAGAGCAGCTTAGTGCTTTGTATCATACTCAATAGCATTCTAGTCAATTAGCTTATTATAAACAGTACCAGATAACCTGATGGTCACAGGAAAAACACAGTAGTGTCTGCTGCCAACATGTGTTTAGTTTAGATGTGTAGAAGGTGTTGGAAAAAATTGATAGAAATACATTTAGGGGATAGGGAGGGTGGAGGTTTGGGATGAAATAGTACCTACAACATTGAAATACCCTAATCCACATATAGAATCTGCTTTAAACATCTGGTACATTAAAATATCCCTCACTTCCAGTGCAGTTGATTCCAAAGTACAAGATTATTGACCAGCTTTAAGGAGGCAGAAACTTTAGGTTTTGTGTCCAGTGTTTATCACTAAAAGTATTCAGTGGTGGTTTATTCAGTGCATACTTTTCTCTACCTACTGTTCTCCCTTGGAGAAAATGGCATGTGGTGGTAATTGACAAAATAAGGCATATGGCACAATGAGAATGATAACATCTTTAGAAAGCATTCTCTGGGCTTTGAAAAGAGTATTGTACTTTCCTATTAACCCTGTCAGGGATGGGTACATCTACTCATGCAGGAGGACATCATTTAGAAAGTTCTCAGCCATAATGTGTCTCATTTTCTTTGATTTTGAGGCAAAAGAAACCCCTCAACAGATTGGTTCCTTTTACTCTCTAGTTGGTTTCCTATGCTTGTCGATACTTTCCTGTTGATATGCTCTTGTCTTCTAATGCAGTTCAATTCACATTTCTGTTCACCACTAGTATTTTCTGGCCTTATTCTGTCTGTGTCCTTCTGTACATTTCATGTACTATGTAGTTTCGATATCTGCCAGCCAGAGATATCCTCAAATGGTACATTTCCCAGTAAATCAACAGACACTTATACAGGGAGTAGTATCACTATTACATAAAGAATTGATTTAATTTGGTTTTAAATGTTCTTATCAGGGTTTGCATTTATCAGTCAAAATAAAGTAAGGGTAAATAGACAACAGTTAATGTTTCTTTTAAACTAGTGATACAGAAATCAGGCAAGAAACCTAGCCTATTAAAAGTATAAATATGTATTTCTCTTTACAGTCATTTCAAAGACAGAATGAATGCGACAGAATGAATTATTTTTCTGAGTTTAATGTACCCATGAGATGGAAAAGGAATATCAAAATCCTTTTTTTGAGATGGGGTATATTTTGTTCTCTAGTAAGGCACCGTATTAAGAAAGCTTGCCATTTAGTCTTTGAATTGCAGACGAAACGTTTTCCTTTGGTGTCAGAATGGGCTGAAGTATCAGAAGTTTTATCTGTTTTAGAATTAAATGTTTAACCAGTCAGAGCGAATTTTTTTAAAGACTGTGCACTTGAATTCACCCCTACTTTTTTGTGGCATCTATATTCAGGATCTCATTAATAAAACTAAACTTGGGTTACCAGCAGCTGCTCAAAATATGACCTTAATACAACAGTTTTTCATAGTCAGTAAATTTAAGTGGGAAGTGCCATTCAGCTTTTCTGCTGGATGAACCTT
>JAVHNF010048738.1:5193-18680 GCA_034783455.1 Micropsitta finschii
GTTGAGGCTGTTCAGCCTAGAGAAGAGAAGGCTTCAGGGAGACCTTATAGAAGCCTTCCAGCACTTAAAGGGAACCTACAGGAAAGACTGGGAGAGACTTTTTATCAGAGAGTATAGTGATAAACTGAAATAGTGTAGAGTTAGATTAGATATTAGGAATAAATTCTTTACTATGAGTGTGGTGAGGCACTTGAACAGGTTGCCCAGATAAATGGTAAATATCCCCCCCTGGAAGTGTTCAAGGCCGGGTTGGATGGGGCTTTGAGAGACCTGGTCTAGCGGAAGGTAGCCCTGTCCATGGAAGGATGATGGATCTAGATGATCTTTAAGGTCCCTTCCAACCCAAATCATTCTATGATGACACTTTCATTTGAACATATCTATTATACTCAGTTGAGATACAAGCAAAATACAAGCAAATAACAGTCATCTTCTTGAACAAGCAGGGCATTCACCAACTAAAAATGGAAAGTACTCTCTCTGAAATCATTATTGCAAACTTTTTTGAAGAACACACCTGCACATAGTAACTTCAAGCATGGAAACTGGTCACTGTCTGCACATAAGTTAATGGAAATGCTGTGAAAAATACCTGGGATATCATAAAAAGAAGCCACAGGTTTTGTGCACAGATTGATTCGAGGTGATCTCTTCCGCATTTGATCAATGAGCAGCTTCCGTTCATCATCTTTCAGCAGTTTCATGAACAGCTCATGAGATGAAATCATGAAGACAAGCTGAAGGTCTTCCAAACCCAAACACAAGTTTCTAAACAAATGAAAAAGTTAATACATGAGTAAGCAGGAAGAAGCTGCTTATTTTTTCAGTTGTAAGTTCTCAAATAATTTACTGTGTTGCATTATACTGCTTTCAAAGTGTGAATTCATGTTATCTTAGTATGGCTACATACTTGAGAAATGCTGCCATTTTTCTCTTCAATGCTTCAGAAGCATTTTCCAAGTTTAATGATTTTGAACAAACCTGGGAAAGAAAGCAGAAAATAACTAAGCAGCCTCTTAGAACACTTACAATGAGTTACACACAGTGTTACTACCCAGTTTTCTGCCTCACAATTAGTATCAACCAGCAACTCCCTCTCTCAAGCAAGGTACCAAAGTTATCTGATACACTGTAGCCATCACAGCTGGATCAGTTTCTTTCAAATTGCACATGAGGCAAGCTGTTCCAGACGACTGTCATCTTTCCTCGCACAATTCACACTCCTTTTGCCTGTTCCTCTGACATTTAGGTGTGCTGACACTGAGTGCCACAGTATCAGTTAGCCTTTTAAGATCATTAAGGACGTAACAAAGTTCTTTCACAGGAGTTTAAAAATGAACAAACATTTCTAAGTGCAAATCTGTGAGATTCACTAGAACGGTTAAAATAGCAGCAGTTGAAAGATAACTAGATAACTGAATTAAATTGCCAGCTTTTACTTGCTTTGAAGTTCTATCTTAGAGAATTTGTTTCTTTGTTCCTTGAAAAACAAACATTCACCAATGTCTCTAATTCAATGATGCCAAGGAATAGCAGCAATTTCAAATCCAATCTGAAGCAACAGGTCAGCTCTGGAAAGATGTTCTCCAAGATGGAGACATGGAAACGGAGCTATAAACACAGATGCAAAACTGATCACACAGTGTGACTGTAAAGTAACTTCTCAAACTTTAATCAGCTTTCTTGAAGTTAGTACAAAGTATTTCTCCCTTCTTCAGAAATCTGAGCATTCCTTGCAACAATAATACTGTTGTATGGGGAAAAACGTATCTCACTGTTTCCCCTTCTAATTCCAGGCAATTTTATTTACCTCAAGGAGGAAGTCTATTTTCTCTTTGCTGGGTTTCAGGAACAGTTGGCAAAACTGGACATCAACTGTTCGACCCTGCAATACATCGCAGACTGTGTTGCACACGCAGACTTTGAAGCAAACTTCATCCAGAGCATCATTCCTGCATGAACACAAAACTGAAGATCACAGAACATCTCTGACAAACAGAACTGACACCACAGATGACATTCCAAAAGATTCAGGAATATTTCTGCATCTCAGAATACACTATCACTGTACAAAAATCAAGACAAGTAACCGGAACATATGGCTTCCTTCTCTAGATCCTTCTCTGCATTGCTTGACTAGATTGCAAAGTCATGCTCCTCCATTCATCCCTCTCTAGTGCTCATCCCTCAAGGTGCTCTGTATCAGCCATATCAGAGATGAAAACATCCCCAGACACTACTAAGCTACAGCCTCCAAGACTCTCTCACAGGAGATACTTTACTCCTTTCTGGCTGATGTGAAAACTGAATTCGCTGAAGTTTTATACAAGAGGCCATTACCATCAACACTTTTTTTTCCTCACACATGAAAAACTGGTTCTCTCACTTCTTCAACAGAAAAACCTGTAGGGATCTTCCCTTCAGAGAAGAACTATCATTATGATTATATGGAGATGCTTTCCATATAGCCCCCATTCAAGCACCTAAGCTCCAGAGAAGGTTGAATTTTGGATGCATCCGTTTGCTTAGCACTTCTCTTGGCAGCCATCCACAAGCTGCCCTTGTAACGTACCTAGCTCTCTCTGCTTTTTGTAATTCTTTATTGTAAATGTACCATCCTTCTCATTCAGCCCTAGGCTAGTTCAGCAGTGCACAAAATTCCTGATCAGTTAACTGCCAGCATTCCCAACAAAGTACATATCTCCTACAGTATTATTGCTTAGTATGGTTAACCTGACCAGCTTTATATACACACAAACACACACTCACACACATATATATGATCAATTGTGGCATAAATAGAAATAATCAGTAAAGTGGTAAAATTAAGTGTTAATTCTCATTAGTTTTTTCCCCATATAGGCCACAGTGAGAAACATCACAACACAGATCCCTATCCGGGAGATGTAGTTAGACTACTGCTAACAGAAATAAAGGCTCAAGTTTCTTGGGTATGTTGCTAGCAGATTTTCTCTACTTTCTATGATAGATGTAACTCATGAAAACTGGTTTTCATCATCATTGAACAGATCATTATTTAACGTCTCACCCTTGTTTAGATTTCTGGAAGAGTTCTCTCAGCACTGATTGCCTGAACTGAACAGGTAAACTGAGGGTTAGATTATCTTCAAGGAATATATTCACTATATCCTATAACACAAACACAGTTGTAATAGTCAATGCATAATGCGAAAGACACAGTTAAAGTCATTTTCTATCTGATAGAAATGATCAAACTAACACAAGCAACTTGTACCCATGTGTGATACATTAAACAATGAGAAAGGGACCAAACAAAATAAGTCACTATCAGAGAATCTGAGAAAAAAAACAAACCAGATCACCCAAAACAAACATCAAACTTGCAAATCTCAATGGAATTCAAGATATTTTAATCTAAAAGTATCAAATTATATTCCTACATACGTGTTCTAAAATGCTATATTAATGGTTAACTAGAACACTTAAATTTATTAAAATCCCTATCAGGTGGAATCATCCAAATGGAATGATAACAAAACCCTCAAATACATGTAGGTATATTTAAGCATCCTACCTGATAGTTGCCAGATTTCATACACCTATGGATTTGACTATAAGGAGTTGCCTGTTGAGATGTATCATCAGAAGACAAGGTAAGAACTCCACATGCCTGACAGTACCCAGCTAACCGTTCTTCATCTATGGTAAAATGAAGTGATGATGAACCATTCTGAAAAGTAAGGGTTAATCAAATCTTAGTGGCTGAAGTATTAGGAAGCATAAGCTTAGTTTGGAAACATTAACGGAAATTCAGTTTCCCCAGGTAACAGCAAAACAACAAAAGAATGTGCATATACAGACCTCTTTTAAAAGCATACTTTTATATGCAATTTTTACATCTTAGACCATGTTTTGTCTATTTAAATAAAATTCTGAGTTTTGCAGGTTTTAGAATACAAGTAAGCAAAATAAAAAAGGAATGAATTATAAATTAAAATACTGAATTTTTTAGAAGGTCAGAGCACAGACAATCTGCTTTCCAGGGAAAGCCAGATAAAAAAAGAATAGTAAGTGCTGTATGGTTCCCTTCATCAAAAAACACATCATCACAATCAAAATACCACAATAGACACAATGTGCTGTTCAGCCCAGTTAATATTAGCCCTGAAGGTGCTGTCACTGCATTTCTTGCATCAAAACAACTATGTAAGGCAATACATAGAACAAAGCAGCAATATACTGCAGCCAATTAATATGATTTCATACAAAGAACGTGGGAAAAAAAACCCACAAAAATTGTTGTCCAAATCCCATGAAGTTTCTTTAGAAACTGTGTGCACCATTAACAGTTATTAAATTGCTTAAAAAGGAAGCACTAATTTAGGCAAGGTTTTCCTTTTTCAGAAGAGCTGGAAACACATGCTAATAAAACACTTGGTACCTTTGCAATCAACTCCTTTGTTTTGAAAAACATTTCTTTAGCTTTTTCATGAACGGCTGCATTTGTAGATCCTTGCTGAAAATAGACTGCACCCAAATCATAGCAAACCTACAAACAGCAGTGACATAAAACACATTATTTTGGAAACTGATACGACATTTTAAGTCAAGATTAAGTATTTCAACTCAAACATTATATGCACTTTAAACTATTCCTAGTTTTATCTTCCCAGTTTTATCTAATATACCTACATAAAGTGCGTAACTTTCCCCACCATACTGCTTCTTCTTTAACTGTGATCCCAGTGTGCGCAGCTCTGCACAGGCATTACAAAGTTACAGAATGATCTCCATGTAATTGTTAAAATAACGCAATACGCTGTCCTTATCATATAATGGATTACTCTGAGGGGTACGGGAGAAGTGAGGAGTTGGGGAAAGCAATAATTACAGTGTTGAAATTCTAAGTTCTAAATTGAAGTTCTAGTAATGTAAAAACTAAGTCAATAATACATCATGGTATTAAAAAAGAACATGAGAAATATTAATAGAAAAATACTGCAGTTTATCTCAAAAATGTCCGTTAGGCATGTTCGTTAGGCATGTTCAACAATTTGCCTAAAGAAACAGATATGAATTGAAAGCTTTAGCACAGAATACAAGCTACCTGGCACTGTATCTCCTCTGCACTGATTTTCAGTCCAGCTGTGGAACTCTCAGTTTCTCCATTCACCATACCAGGCTCCATGGCTAATAAATCCAGAGTTCTTATAGTATGGACATAAAGATCTTTGTTTAATTTAAGTGCTCCTTCCAGGACCAGGATGGAATCAGCAGCCTGCTCTTTCAACTGTAATAGTTCAAATGCATTGAAAAAAAAACCAAACTTTTTGGTTTTGAGGTTAGCTTTGGGTTTAAATTAACACTAGGAATGTAACAGTACAGTAAAAGAAAGTCCTTATACACCTGTCTTATTGCTATGTAGAATCTGTGACTGTATTTCCTGTACAGTAATTTATGGCTCCTGCTTCAGTTTCAGGCACTCAGAGAAATAGGATCAAACCCTTACTTCCAGTTTAAACAAAATATTTTTCTATTTTATCTACCATCTTTTTGTTCATTTTTGAAACATTAAGTTATGCCACAATCAGATTGTAAGTTTTATGTTATTATTTCACAGCTGAAGTAATACCAGCTTCTACATGAACAGCAACATTTTTTTCAAACATGTTAATGAATTGATAGAACAAACATCATTCATGCTCAGCTATTCGAAAAAAAAAAAAAAAAAAAGGTAAAAAAAAACATAAAAAAAAAAAAAAGGAATTGTAGAAGATGTGTAATACAAATCCATTAACTGATCCCAAGTAGTACAAGTGCAGGAAAATGAGCTAGGCTACTTATGGAAGCTTATGAAAGTAGCCAGGCTACTTTCAAAGGGAAACATTAGGTGCTGGGTTTTGCTGCTACATGATTTTTCAGCTTAAATATGATATGGTCTTAGTAACTAATCACACACTGATTTTGCAAAGGTTTGCTCAATTCATATGGTGGTAAGGATGGGCTGATGTAAGAACACTTCAATCACACATTTCATACTACATGCCGTGCAGAGACCACACTGGCCAGAACACACAGAAATGTGAAACATACAGTCTGGAACTGCAGCAAATACGAAAAGTGCCAAATATAAATATATTGAATTCAATAAAACTGTGATGCAACTGTTAATTTCCTGTCTATTCATATTTACATGCAAATTTAAGCAAAAATAAGGGGGAGGAGGAAAGTCTCACCACTTTCAAAATATTATCTGTTAGTTCCTTTTCTTGCTGCATCTGGTTCATCCTGGACAATAGAGAGAAGAGGTCAAGATCTCAATTATAAGGCAAACCTGCATGTTTGATATGTATCAAGCATGTCAGAAAGGAAAGTAAGAATATACTTGAAATAAATTAAGCTTTCCAGGGCTAAAACTAGCCATTTTAAGCAACTGTATGTTACTAACATGATTTAATCCACTTAGAAATTAAAATTTCTGATTACAAAATACACACAAAATCCAAATGAATTATATCTGAAACTTACACATTTAACTGAGGTGGACCAGGTTTCACCTGCTTTACCGGAAAGCTACTTTGAACGATGGTTCTTATGGCCCTACACAGGAAAGAAAAGTAAGCAAAGAAGGGTAACAATCAGAGTACACATCTCAAAAAGACCAGTTTATCATTTCAGATACATTATACCATTAGAATATATCCTCTACTCAAGAACACATCTAGTATTTAAGAAATGGTCTTATGTCCATAAGTAGCTAAAACCCAGCACTCTAAGGTGAGAGCTCAAACCACGACCTTGACTACATTTTAGGGAACAAAACCAGCTGTAAAACTGCTTTTCAGACTCAGCTACTCATTATAACCTACATATAGATCACTAAATTACTATTTGAGATTCTTCTTCAATGTACAAGTATATCGATAGAAGAAAACATTGCTTTGTTGTATCATGATTTTAAGATTATTGCCTTAAAGTAGTTTACCATCTGTTGTAGAGCAGTATTGCCATTGCAGTGGTTGGGGGTAAGCTAGCCAGGTCTACATCCACATGTTTAGTTCCTGGAGGAACTTTGCTGATACACAGAAGCTCATTCAGTAGCATGTTCAATACGGGAACCGACAAGCTATTAAAAATAAAGAAAAAAAAAAATAAAAAGAGAACAAGGTATTTCACACAAACATCCTACTTCTGGGATGTTTAAAATAATATACACTACTATTCAGTATTATTACTTATCATCCCATGGAAGCAAGCGTAGTATCTTTAGTATAATGAAATGCTCCATGTCAGATGGCACTCTACATAAGGTATGTAAAGCAGTTACCAGTATTAGCAGCACAAATTAAGCCCCAGCAAAAGGTTACTCTGAGGGCTGATTTAATAATACGCATTAGTACATCAGTTGGTTCAGACAGACATATCCTCAGAATGATCCAGTCACCCAGAACAGCAGATCATAGCTTATTAGCTATCCTTATTAGAACTCCTTTTTGAAGCAGTCCCAGATCCTACTTCCACTGCAAATGAACTTCACCCATGTAAACGGAACATTCGCCTGTGCTATCATGATTTATCTCCCTTTCTACAGCATCCACTAGCAAACACTGAAGTTAAGACAAGGAAATGGAATACAGCACTGTAAGTTTTATTACGAAAAACATACATTAGCTGGGACAGAACATTCCTTGATAAAGTGAGAAGGCAAGAAGGCCAGACTACATCACTCCAAGCTTCTGAGGTGTAATTTAACACAACTGAAACACTATTCCTGATTTGGACATTAGAAATTAGAAGTGATCAGCTACTGCCCAAAGTACCTTTGATCTTGTGAAAAATTTGCAATCTTTGCAGCCAGTTTTGAAAACAGCCACTGAAACTACACTTCCACCAACTAAAGGCAGAATTCCTGTTTAATAGATTTCGGTCTTGTGCTATTTCAGACTCCAGGTCTGCTATCAAGTTCCCATTTTAAACTAACAAATGCTGTTCTCACTATGCGAGATCCAGGAATCTTGTTTTCATTGGCAAGAGTAAAACATCATTCAACTGTTGATAACAGCAGAAGCTTTATATAAAAGCTTGGCTCAAGCTGTTACTTTATTCCTTTTTAAACTATCATGACTGAACCTTCAAGCATAATCAGTTAACAAACAAAAGCATATTTCTTAATGAAAAAACAACCTTAGGCTTCATGAGCTAACAGAACAAACACTCTACTACACAGAGATGCTAAATTAGTAGCTGAAACAAGTTCACACTGGTTCTCAAAAAAACCCACTACAGATGGACAAAACCACCCTATCAAAACCCAGAATCAGCAAAATATGATCATGCAGTAGGGCTGATTTCTGAATCAGGATTATACCTGCATTTTAAGAAGCAAAGGTACCAACTGACAGAAAATACACCATGAATAAATGTCAGTATAAATTCCTTCTGGGAGAACGGAAGCACCCATTAAAAAAAAACAAAAACAAAACAACAGCAAACCCAAACAACCACCCCTTTGTACACACTCCTATACATCTGCTTTCAAAGCTATAGTATATATCTATAAAAAAATCCCTATTATATGCCCATACAATATTTTCATAACTAACCACAGTAAAGTCTTCTGTTCATTCTCTGCAGTTGTGCTGTATCTTGCAAATACTTTGGCAAGCAGTAAGCCTACCCCCAAAACACCTTACTAAGGCAGACAAATATGACATAGCTGACGAGATGACAAAAATATTATTCAGGGCAGGAGCAGAAGAACTTCATAGGTAAAAGTCAAGAACATCTCATTCCATTAACTCAAGAGAAATAACACAGTATGGTTTTTTGTCACTGAGGAAAATGTAATTTAAATTTCATCTTTACACAGTTTAGATGTGCACATCTTAATGTGACCCACTATTCTTCCTCTCTAAATCACAAACAGCACTGGTTTGCTCATTGCCTTCCTCAAAACCCTTTCCTAACCCACAGATGAAGTTGAACTTGACTTCAGCTGTCACACCCAAGACTTAATGTAAGGAAGATAAGAAGAAAAGGAAGCAAGACAGATTTCCATTTGGTAAAATAAAAATCTCGGGCCACTTCAGCTCAGTAATTTCACCATGAAGATGTACATACTATACCTTTTCTCTAATACATCCAAATCCCACTTCAGATGTGCAGCAACTTTAAGAGCAAGAAGTTTTAAAATGCGATTTCTTTTGTTATCAGGTGGTGGCTGGACCTGGTTCTGTTCATTCACAGAGGGTTTTGAAGCCTGTTCCAAGAACTGGACAATCAGCTGCACAGGTGGTGGATCTGCAAAGAAACAGCCATGCTTCAGATTTTGGGTAAGCCCAGAAATTAATTTAGTGTTGCAGCTATTAACACAGATCTTCTTGTCATTTATACAGTTGACATTATAACCTGCTGAATTTTCATCCCAAAGGACATCTTGCTTATTCTGACTCAAATCAGGCTATTAACATATATTTAACCTTCAAATTTACTTGACCATGATAACCACATTCTCATACTTTTATTTCTTTTCACGAATTTGTATTAATTCTGTTTTAGTACTTGCATCTACAGCAAATAAAGGTTGCCTCCTGAAATCACAAGTTAGCTGTTGTTAAAATCATACCTACTTGTAATTATCCTCTGTATTTTAAAAAATATTTACAAGCAACTGCTGGTACTTGTGAATGAATTCAAAAGATAACTCTCTCTTGCAACTGCAGATCATAGAACACACTAAGACAGCCTCTCTAGTACCTCCAATCTGTTTTGAAAAACTGAAACCAAAGCACAACTATTACACTTTCACTGAACTTTGAGAAACAAAACTTGCATTATTATTTTAATTGCAAAATAGCAGTGTAAGTTCTAAACACAAAGATACTGCCTGACTACGCCTACATTTACTTTTTGTAGAGTACAAGGTCATCTTGTTTCCTTCACCTGCTTTTAGAATTCACGTACTGAAGATGATGACTCCACATACGATAATCAAAATATCAGCTACTTTTAAATATAATAATTTTATTATAATACACCAGGCCAGGTTTTTATTTATTCCAGGCCTAAGAAGACAGCACAATTTCAGCACTGAGCCTTTAGGAGATCTCTAGTTCCTGGCACTATTTCAGCACTGAGCCTTTAGGAGATCTCTAGTTCCTGGCACTATCAACACTTCAATGGGAGAAAACCAGCTGCAAACTGCAATGAGTTTTGCAAGCAGCACTTCACATTATAAACAACTTACATTTTCAAAAAGAAAATCCACATACGCAAAGGGAAAAGTGATCTACCACCCAGGAAATGTGAAAAAATCAAGTTATTAAATCTGAAAGTTAATGTAAACCATGAAAAAGATGCTCTTGATTACGTTAACTAAGGCTGCACAGCCGTGTCTTCAGTGCCGCTGGGCCGTCTCACCCTCAGCACCGTGACTTCATTGTAAAATTCAATTCATCTGTTCAAAGCAATGACTGAAACACCGTCTATAAAATCATGGCATTTTTTCCAATTGAAAAAAAAAAATAAACAAATTAACACTTCATTTAAAAGTTATTTTTAAACCTGGTTGGCCCGAAGCCAATTTTAGACAAAACTGAAATGGATTCTTGTTTTCCTAGAATTAAAAAAAAAAAAAAAGAAAAAACAAAAAAGTAAACCCAGTGAATGCACAGTTTACACTTCTACACCATTTTACACTCTGACATATTAGTAGAGTTTGCTTTTCAACATACTACAATGCAACAAACCTGGTTTTTGTTATGAATCTTTACTTTTTCTAGTTCAGGAACTTAACTTGAACACAGACTTCAGAAATCCCAGAGCTGAACCACTTTCAGTTTGAATTTGCCTGGGCATTTGCAGGGCATCATCACAGCCAGTAACTGGCTGAGTCAGAGTTTATGTCTGGGAGGTGATTGAAGACCCTTCAGAAACATGGCCAAATTTGAAAAAGAATGCATCAGAGCCTTATTACAATGCAAAGAAAGATACATATGGCTTCTGGCACTCTATCTGCATTTACATGTCAATATTCAAGCATGAAATAGATGAACTGTGAGCGCTGTTGTTATATATGTAGGTAGAATGAGTATCACTAAGTTCCCATTTTCCAGGACCGTCTCAAGAGCCAGGAGGACATCTGGTCTTCTTAATGAAGTAGCCGATCTGGAATCTGGGCTTAGTAAAACTATTCCCCTCAAAGAAAAAATGAGGGGGAAAAAAGAAAGAGAAAAAAGAAAGAGAAAAAAAAAAAAAAAGACAGACTTGAATCTAAGCAATTAATATGTCACCAAGAAGTATTTTAAGGAATAACAGGCAAACTGACCTGGCAGGGAGAGTATTTTCCTTCTCCTTTCAAAGGGAATCCTATTTTCCCAAGAGAAAATTCAAACTAAATTACACTAACTGAACTTGTATTCAGTGTGTGTTCACACACACAGTATTATCTCTGACAAATTCATTGAGATGTGTATACAGGATTTATATACTTCAATTCTACATGTTTTGTAAAGGGTATCAGCAAGCGCAGTAATGTAGAATAATTCAAAGGTAAGAGCTTTGTAGTCACGTTATCCACAAAATGTAATTTAATCAGATTTTTATTTTCCAAGTTGAATTTTCTCAAGTCTGAGCTTAACATTAAAGTGTTTGATTCTTCAAATTAAGCAGAAATAATTGGCTAGCTCAGGGCTTAAGGATGCAAAGAAAAAAGGTTATTTTTTAGTATTACAGAGTGTCACTTCTTTTTAGTATCTACAGATTCTGAATCAAAATCTCATGAGGACACAGCATCTATCTCAACTTTTAACCTAACAATGTTGGACACATCCTGAAGACGGGCTTCACGAGGATGTTACAGATATGCTATTGTTTCCAAATAGCAGGCTCTGGAGGGCTGGTTTGGGGGGATGGGTTTGGCTTTTTTTTTTTTAGTGAGGGTGATGAAGATGCACAGGGGAGGAACCAAATTCACAGCCAGGGATTAAGACAGTCCGAAGCATTCAGTTCCTCTGTCTTCAGTACCTGGACTGAAAGTACAATGCTCTGTGCAATGTTCCACCACTTTTCCCCTGAGCAAGGCTGAGGAGTGGAGTTCAGTTTTCATATTACTAAGATGCGGCCTGCCAGCATGTGCTTGCTGAACGAGACAGGTCTTCATTACCTCATTCTACAGCACCCTTTTACAGATTTTATCCAACAAAGCTTTTGAAGATATATTTATCTTTAACTATGTGAAAAAAAACTCATGTTAATGACTGTTCAACAATAAAAAGTAAAAATAAAATTATTGGTAGCCCACTGATTATAAACCCTCTTCAATTCCCTTCCTCCACATTTTCTTAGGAACTCATTACTCCAATGTTTATTTTTATTTTTGTAAATCTAAGAATGCAAAACTAAAGGCAGAGGTATAAAAGCAGCCACAATCTAGATGGGTTGGTACAGGATCTTCACATATCTGCATATGACATGATCCACAGTATGAATGCCACATTGGGCATTACTAACAGCTCTACTAGTAATCAAGTAAATCTGGACCAGGACAGTAAGGAAGGGTTATACAGCTTTGCAGCATAAAGCTGCATAAGAAGATTTGAGAAACCATCGTCACCCCCAATCTGCCATTCCTGTCTCCCCCCAATCCAATCTCAAAAACTCTCTTGTCCCCCTTCAGGTTTACCCATTTAATTTTTCATGCCACTAGGTGCAGAAATCTCAAGATGTTTGTGGGGTTTGAGCCCCTGCAGGCAGCTGCAGGTTACCTGTCTAACTAGGGTAATGTAGCTTCCAGAATCCAGCACGAATAACCTGTGTGAAAGAGAATGAGGAGACACAGAAGAGGATACAAGAATCCTTGCAAGGAACCGTGTCCAACAGAAAGACCAGGATGTTTTTCTGGATATTTCTTTTGGAGTTACCATATGGATGATAGCCCAGGCCAGAGGGAGAGCACTTCTGAACCTACAGCAAGAATTGCCTTTTGCTCAGAGTGAAAGGAGAGCTAACAGCTCCACAAGTTCTCATAGCTCACAGGTTTCTCCTGTATTTGCTTATGGGTGTCCTTTCTTACGCTAGCAACTAATTCTGTGTCAGATGCTGCTGGTCCTGACCTCCGTAGGGTACTGCATAGGTCAGGACTCTGGAGAACAGAGCTGGTCCATGCAGCTCCTGAACTCCAGACTCTGTTTCTGTCAGCCCCAAGAGCTCCTTGGTGCCTCATCTGTTCCCCACTTCCCTTGACAGAGCATCTACAGTCTAATCTCTCTCCTGTGGAGACCAGAACATCATCCACTGCAGCAGCAAAGTCTTAAGTCATTATATTATAAATAAACATTATAAACATTACTCTGATGTAAAGTTCCTCTCCCCTTGCCATCAGTACACCACTTCTCTGAACCTGAGCTGGGATACTCAGTACCAGCTACTATGGGGACAACAGAACTCAAAATCTGGTTAAAACCCCAAGAACTAAAAGCAGACAAAATTCCTCAACCTCACTTAAA
>JAVHNF010048740.1:0-14592 GCA_034783455.1 Micropsitta finschii
GATCTTTGCTTGAAGAACCTTACCATTGTTGGAAGAAGGGCAGACAGCTGGGGTCCCTGGGTGCCTCCTTGGTACTCTGCTGGTGAGCAGAGGTTTGGATGTGTCTGAATTGGTAGATTTTCATTAACTACCAAAGCATGTTCATGTAGCTATTGCAAGGAGTCCTTCAATATAGGAACTATAGGAAGGCTTTTCTTTGCAGCTCCTTTGGAGCACATCAAGATGCTTTGCTTTCTAAAATAAAGTGTTCTGAGCATCATTTGTGAAGCTGGCATATGAATAAGATCCACCCCAGCCCACTTTCTCTTCTTCTAACTCTCCCAAACATAAAACAGGCACTAAAATAAAATTCCTGTTACTAAACACTAGGTAGGCCTTTTCCTTTGATGACTGTTCCCAAAAGAGAGCTGAAATCCAAGAAACATGGGAGAAGATTCAGTCACTTGAAGGGTGCAGATTTCATCATTATTGTTTGCCAGCAAAAGAACCCAATGCATAAGAAAAAGCATATACTAAATAAAACTAATTGCATTATACAGAGCATCAGGCATCCTATAAAAACCTGTTGCCTAAATGTGTCTGTAACAATTTATCAGCAAATGATCTTCATGCAAAGGAGCCAAAGCAATTAGCTGGGTTTTGGCAGATCTCTGCACTCCTTTGACATACCCTGTAGTAAAACAAGCTACCAAAATAAAGAGAAAAATCCCATATACCTCAAAATGCTAGACTGGTGGTTCAGAAGTTTTACTAGGGTCCTCTCTGTGTCAATTTGCCATATTTTGCAAAACATGTTATACACTATTCATCCTTCTATCTTCTTTCACTGCCCCTGCCCTCTTTGGCTGTATGTGTCCAAGAGTAAACCAGTTTGCATCAGTTAGAACTGAATTAGAAAATCAGTTTCACCTGAAAGTGGATAGGTTCATTCTCAAGGTTAAGGCTGACATTTTATTTATTTGTATTTTTAAGCTTCCTTGACTAATGGGTAACTAAAAACCTAGCTATGATAATGAAATAATTGGTCCATCAACACTGCCTGTATCTTTTCTGTGGTTTAAATTTAATGCATTGTTTTAATTTAACTCTTACACCATCATTTACCAACTGATTTAGAAGATATCAAATGCGGAGTAAATGGCAGGTATGTGGTATTTTCCCTTTTAAGAGGTATCATAATTTTACACAGTAGGATAACGCCTGTGGATCAAGCAGACTGAGCTTTGTGTGGCTGCAGACTGGGAGTATTGTGAAGATGTGACTACAGATTTGCTTGTACTTATCTTCTTTTCACAACGTCTAGGAAAAAAAATGTCTGTATGTTATACTTGGTGCTTTGTGCTTTCATAGACTGGAACTGTGTTATTCATGGGATGTGGAGTATAATGTTGATTCTGTGTCTTGAGTCTTCTCTGTAATTGCAGAGTAAGAAGAATTGGGCTCTTGCTCTTCACAGATGGGAAGATATGGTCTTTGATCTTAATGCTAGAACTAGTAATCAGATGTTGGTTTCCTGACTTTTAATGTGTGAATGAGTTGAAAGATGCTCTCAACTAGGCTTACAAGCCATGTGCAGTGGGTGAACATTGCTTTGTGTAGCTCATTCTTGACACATTTATGATATAAAAAAATGTAGGAAGGTCTTTTGATCCATGGCTTAAGGCTGCCTATGTTTACAGAGACAAAGCTGGAGTATTTGAGAGCTTTGAAAAGTATCCATGTGCATGATTGTATACTCGCCTTCACCCTGCTTTTGCTTGTTTGTGTTTGCTAGCTACAGTGCTTTCTGTTAGAATAATGTTAACTTTGTGTTAAGATTCACTTCATGTGAGCTTCACTATTACATCTCCCCTGAGTGAAAATAGTGTGGTGAAATCTTGTTAGACCCACAGTGCCTAAGCTCAGGCTTAGGAAACAACAGTGCAGTTTGTATGGCATGCAGCTACAATAAACCTGCTTATTTCCTCTTCATCAGTGAATGGCACTGAGTGCTTAAGGAAGTCAGCAGTTGAGTTTTGCTTGGAATTCTATGTGAAGGAGGATCCTCCTTCTTGTCATTTTATTTATCATTAACAGCCATTATTATTTCTTCCCAGCGGCAATTACACTGATATCACCACATCTAAATCAGAAATGACACTGTAGTGGTTATATTATGTTGACTGGGCATCACCTAATTTTTAAGTGGCACTCTTGCCCCATCATTGTGATTATATCTCTTTCTAATAAGTAATATAAGAAAAGATCTACATAATGGGAAAACATACATATTAATATATTCCATGACAAACATGTTAACTTTACATATTAATCATGGTAAATAGAAGTCATGTTTTACATTTTTCCTTTTCAGTACACTGTTCTCTTGACAGCTTGCTTTCCCTCTGGTTTTGTTCTCTCTAGTCCTGGTGTATGTTCCACTGCCTCTGGTTACCCTGTTAGTCGCAGAAGAAGGCAGGTCACATCCATCTGGTTAAAAAGAAAAAGAAAAAAAAAGAAAAACCAATGTTACTGGATAACGTAATTCTGCCACTGTCCTCACTGCATTCAGGTCTGTGTGAATAGACTTGGATATGTGCAATAAACATATGTGTGTGATAATGAGATTGTTGGTGGAAAGTCATCTTGAAAAGACAAGGAGCAATTAAGCTTGCTTACTTATACAAGTTAGAATGACAAGATGCCATTGCCGGCCCCACTCATCCATATAATAGGGTTCTCCTTCCCTGCTTAGCTGTACTGGGAGAAGCATTTCCTGTCAAACCTCTGCCATGACTCCACCAAAAAGCAATCTGCCTTCTTTCCTTTTATACACAGTTCATTCTTACACTCACGTAACTGTCCTTATTTCAACTGAGTGCCTGCTGGCAAGCACCTGAATTATAATACTTTAAGAATTCAATGCAAAGCCTTCATTTAACTGAGTATTTATTTGTATTGGTGTACTCTCTTGTCTGATCTTAATTGTCAGTGGGAAGATGTGCAGGTTGCTCACAAATGTTTAATAATGCAATATGTGGAGTCAACAAATAATGCACCTTCCTCTTGCTATCTTGAAGATTTAGATAGGCTATCTTGGATGCTATTGACAAGGAGAGAAGTGTGGAACAATAGGAACATATGATAGTGTTAGATAACAATAGCTATCCTTATGCATCTTGAATTGAATGATGAAGCCATCAATTAGAGAAATAGCCCTCTGAGTATATATCATTGACAAGATGAATACCAGTACATTGTATTTCTGGATGGAGATCTCGGTGATCTGTAATTCAGAAAGGCAGTGAATAGTATATACAGTCAAACTAATCCTATGATACTGAAAATCAGAAATCTTTTGTCCTCCCCATGGTTCTTTGTTTTTTATCTACTAGACTCTTTCACATAATGAAAGTATTTGTACTTGATATTAATTACTTAAACAATGCATTCTCATTCAGTATCAAGATGCCATTCTTCTCCACATTCAGCATATTTAGTGGACATTTTCAGAGCCTGAAAGAGCATGAGGAGCAGTTCTTTCTAGTTGTTGTCTGGTCTCTTAATCCTTACATACAGACACTGGGATCCCTTCACAGCCTATGAACTCTGTTAGGCTCCTCCATATCAAGGAGCAGACCTGGCATCCACTTCTTACATGGCATAGCCTCTATTTTCAACCTAAATTCTCCCATGTTCTCTTTGGAATATCTGATAGTTTCTATCCCTTCTGCCCCTTCCAGCTTTGGTGTTTGCTTTTTTTGTTTGGTTGGTTGTTTTATTTTTGCTTTTTTAGCTTTAATAGGCATTAACGTTACATTTATAGCAGAGAAGGAACAGAAGAAAAGCTAAAGAGATGGGAGTTTCACTATAATAAACAAGGAGTTCTCAGCACTTGCAGTTTCCAGTTAATTAGTTTCAGTTCTTTTACTTACACTTGAAAGTGGGTGAACATTCCACGGTCAAGGCCAAAATTTATTCTTGGATCTGTACACAGCTAATGAAATGTGCTGCATCAGTGTTACACAACGAGAATGGCTCTGTAGGAGAATAAAGAAAGAGTACGAGGAAAGACTTTAATTAATGCAGTTCTAGACTACCTATAAAATATAATTTAAGGAATGGGAATAAACATTCATGACTATTATCTATATTATTATTTTTGGTTGAGGTTTTTTAACATGGACTCTTTTGTGTGAAATCGGCTTTATGATCTTTTCACAGGAATCTGAATGTTTAAGTCATCTTCATGTTTGTTTGCTTGTATGCAGAAGGTCATGATATTAAAAAGTGATTCTACCAGGGATGCCAGTGATCGTTGCAGTGAAGAAGAATTTCTTAGGGGAGGAAAAAAAACAGTCATTGCCTTTCCTATAAATATTTGAAAGGGCTAAAGAAGTTGGTGGATCTCAATGGCACTGACAATGTACGGCCTGATGAGGGGAAGAAAAAGCCCCACAGTTTTCAGGAAAGCAAGCACGTAAAAGAAATTTCTGCAGCCTTCCCCCTTCGAAATCTAATCAAATGAAACCATCTGCAAGCCAATAAGCTTCTTGAGTGCACTTTGCCCTGGAAACAGTGTTTTATTATCACCCAAAACATAAATAATGCAATAAGAGAAAACGTTTGAGGTCTCCTTAATGAGCTATTGTTAAGGCACCCTTCACTCTTATCTCCTTTCATAGCCTGATGCAAAGAGCAGCATCCAGTGGTTGAGAGCATATTTTGAGTGCTGCTAGGAAAGTACAAATGAGAAAACAGACTTAATTACACTGCTTATTGCATCTAGAGGTCCATGTGGTTTGACCGTCTGTGTTAGGACACCCTATAATTTGGAGGAATTCTCTGCACGCTGGCACCATAAATGTACTGCTATCCAAAGGATGGTTAATAATCTAAAGTTGGCTGTTAACATTGCTGGAGCTGGTGTCTATAATTTCAGCAAGTGACCTGAATGACTCTGCAATGAAAGACTGAAATGTCACTCTCCTCCTTTACTTTGTTTGCCTTGAGCAAAGACTGTTCCAGATTGTGTACATCCACCGAGGTCCAAATGATGAAAGGGCAGTGTGTGAGCACTGGCTCTGCTAAATCTCCCTGCTCTAGCAGAATAGTAGGGAGCAAGGGGAGGAGGGCACAGGAGAAAAATCAGGCAGTCTCCTCCAGAGCAGCTTGCACTGTGGCTATCTTTTCCCATCTCTGAGCGTGTAAACGTGAGGCTGGCTATAGGGACCTGGCTCTCCCATGCTGTCTAGCTGCCAGCCACCAGTAAATCAGACCTGATGCCTGTGGCTAAAGGCAAAGCAAATGGTTTCCATTATCCAGGTATTTATTTTGCACCTGCTGCTGTGACATGTGTGTAATAATAGTTACGTACAGCAAAAGGTAGGCTGACCTGACTTTGAGTATTTCATTGCTTCTTTTCATTATGCTGAGTGAGTGAGTGAGCAAGCAGAGGACTTCTATTCTTCTCAGGAGGTGTTACAGACCATCCAGCTGAGACATCTGTGGAGTGCCAAGTGCAAAGAGCCTTCCCTTTCCTACCAGGAATCTTAAACCCTTGTTTCTATTTTGTTTCATTGGTACAGCTTAGATGCAGTAAAGGAGTAAAATACTATCAGTAAATTTCAGAAAGTTCAGTATTTGCATTTCATTTGGAAACCTGTGACATTTTGGCATATTTTCACTGGAAGGCTAGGGCAATGCTGATTGAAGATCAGTGTCGGCATTAAAATATACAAGCTATAGAGAGCTGGTGTGCTTCAGAGCAAAGCCAGCCTGCCAGGCACAGAACCAGGGCAGCCCTGGGGCAGAGGATAAGACTGAGTATGAGGGTTGGTGGGTTTTTTTTCTAGTACAGAATTGAACAAAAAGATGAATTCACTCACAGCACTCTCAGACCATATCTTCTCAGAGTGAGACAGGTTATTAGTGCAAATATGCTTGTTTTCTTTAAAATCACTCAGACCTTCGTGCACTGTGCCTGGTGTACAAGTGTCAGAACTGGGGGTGTTCAACCTCTCCACTTACTGTGTGATAAATAGGAAAGCACTGGAAAAGTACCATTCCCTGTATTCCCGCCAATACAGTACAGCTAGCTTTCAAGGACTGAGAAACTTTTCCATCATTTGGATGAGTGTGGATGTCAGCTGTACTCTGGCAAAATTATGCTGGGAAGTCCCAAAAATATCTAAGCCTGAATGACTGTGTTCACTCCCCTCCAGCCATCATGAAGGCATTATCAACATTATGTCTACTGAAAGCTTTAAGAGGTGCTACTGCTATTTATATATGACAAGTGGAGTCCTGACTATATTTCTGAAAGCAAAGAAATCACTGCCTTCATCTCCTCACCATGTGTTTGCCTGTAATTAGTTGAAAATGCGACATAATGAGAGGAAGGTGGAGGAAAATAATCTGGAAAGTAAGTACACTGTCCTTAGTTCTCGCTGTGAAGTACTGCTGTTAGATTCAGGACTATATCTGATTTACACAGGGAAAAAGAAAAGCCTGTTGCTACTTGTTGAACTTATCTGATGTGAAGCACAAACTCTGGCTTTCTTCCAGTCAGCTGAACATGCCACCACCACCAGTTCCCTTTTTTGCCCCTCTAGATACAACCTTTGTTCTTTACAGTGTGTTTTATTTGCAGTCCTCCATTCGCCTTACAGAATTCTGGTTCATATCATGTGAACCACTGCTGAACTGTTTTGTACTGCTACAAATTCAGCTTTGTGGAAAAGGGGGACTATTTGGCTCCTCCCTCTTTGCACCATGATGTGTACTTTGTCACTAATGAACATGTCAGCTTTTCACAAACAAGAAAGGAAGAAATGTAATAGAAGTAGCCTCATCACATTAAACTGTAGCATTAACAGATAGAATGAAAGACACTGCAAATGAAATAGTTTGTGGGTTCTTTTGAGGTTTGGTTGGGGTTTTTTTTAAGCCTCATCTCACTAGAAAAGATCTTGGTTTTTGAAAACAAAAAATTATGCCTATTTCTGTGGTAAAATGGAAACTTGTATATATTAGCTATAAATCTACTCAAATTTTGTTGCAGAGCCTAAGGCAAAACTCCATGTGCTTTGTTAGATATAGGCATGTTACAAGACAAGGATAACTGACCTCCCCTCTGCAAAGGGAAAGAAAAGCCTGAAACACTTGCAGCAGCCTCCCACGCTATGATTATTTCACCCTTCTTTTTTGTTTGGAGTAGAGAGGGAGGTGGAGAGAAAAAGGGAGAAGGGAAGGGAAGAATAACTATCAAATAAGACAGGAGTTTGGGGGCGGGGGGGGAGGAGGGAGCTGTTTATTAAACAGGGATGGACAATAACCTGTCCCTCACACTTGAATTCATATGGAGAAGAATAATACAACAGGAGGGTTGCCTTTTTAGCAGTTTCTCCTTAGCAAGGCTTGCTTTGCCACCACCCATCATCAGAGAGCTCAGAACTTGCAAAGCTGCTGCTGTTCTTACCGTAGCTCTTAACATCAACAACTGCAAACACGCTGGATTTCCCAAGACTTTGGAGTCATCTGGGGGCCCTGGGAAATGGCTGGTCTGTGTTATAACTGCTGGTCTGTGTTAGAACTGCTTTCTTCCAGCAGCATGAACACATTGAGAGAAATAAGAGCCAGGTTCTCCTCAGAGATGGTTTTTACACTGTTTCAGGAGTGTTACTCTTGCTCCTCATTTACATTCCCAGAAGGGGAAACCAACTCAATATCTCTCTTATTTGTAGGCACTTGTGATAGCAGATTGAGGTTTCCCAGCTCAGTAAGAAGTCAAATGATCCAGTAACTGACTGCATCTCAATTACTGAGAGAGAATACAGGAAAAATAGCACGCTTGATCCACTTCCTTCCGGCTACCCTTGCCACACCCTATGCAGAGAGGAAAGCTATGTTACGCTGTTTGTATGCAGAGGTTATTTCACAGGTAACACAACCTGAGGAGAACCTCTCATTAGGGCTTCAGTGAGGAATTACGCATAGGTGTCAAGGGGCAAATAACCCAGCCGCTTTCAGCATTAGCCTTGTTTAACGTTATGAAATGGCTTTCAAAACTCTGGATGCAAATAAAACTTTCCAATAGGCTGCCAGAAACAGTCATGCCAATAATGTCATGCCAGTGTGAATGAAGTCAGAGTGTTTTTCCTTTGTAGCAATCAGACATGCCAAACAATGCATTTCTGTGGAGTTGTCTTTCTTGGGAGGTTGAAACCACTTGGCTCACGGCCTCGTGCCTCCCAGCTCACCTGAGGCATGCTGTAATCAGCCAGAACCGTGCTGCATGTCATGTCTTACTGCTTCCAGAAATATACAAATTTCCTTCTCCTTCTATTCCCTTTGTGAATTAGCCCCTTAAGGGTAGGGTTTTTAAGAGAGCATGCAAGAAGCCTGTGCACAGAGCCTCATAATACATAATGAGATTTGTGTGCCTGCCTTCCCCCTCCAAAAATGAACTCTGGAACAACCGAAGTGACTTGGCCTGGCACTCGCTTGGTCCTTTTGACCTCCCTTTTGTGATGGAAGATAAAGACTTCCTCCTCCTCCTACAGAAAGCCCGGAGGGTATGTTTGTATGATGTGCTGTCTGGTCTTCCAGTAAACAGAGACGTTACTTGAGGTTTTCGGAGTCCTCAGCTCCTGTTCTGAAGAAAGATAAGGTTGTTCGACACTTCACAGGATAAACTTGCCTTAAGAGTTGAGGCAGGTGCAATGAGACTGCATGTCCTGTGACAGAAGGCTTGAATGTAAAGTTTTTGCTTCAAAATGACATCAGAAAGCACTGTAAATCCACGAGAGCTAAGTGCTTCTGACAAGTAGAAAATTCTCACCTGCAGAATAGGTGCCAAGAACTCTTGCTCCTTCCAAGCCCTTATTTGTTACTACAGCACTGTGTAGGATGTAGTGAAGCTTCCCAGTGAAAACTTCCCCGTGCAGAACCATGTAAGCTTCTTGTACACAGCCCATTTGTAATGTGTTTTTTTTTGCAAAACCTACAAGAAAGCCAAACATGCTATAAAACACCACGAAAGCCTCTGGGCTGCTCTGGATTGTGGGTAAGTCTCTTGCAGTCTGCTGGGATCTGTGCTGAGCACCTGGGGAGCTGAAAACTGCTGATGTCCAGTGATAAGGGCTTTACTTGAAGAAGGCTCTGACTTACAACTCATGTTGAACCAGGACTGCCAAAACACTCCTTGTAACCAGCATCAATTGCAGTAATGTCAAAAACATTCCTGCCCTATAACCTAAGTAAAGAATGCCAGTTTAAGGAAGAGTAAGGCACATTGGAAGATATAACTGAGATCAAAGTATTGTGTGCTTGAGCTCCATACACAGAGTTTTGTTGTCTCTCACTGAGAATCAGCAGGACATACCTGCTTATCAGCAGGCCATACCAGTTTCTTGGTTTTTGCCTTGGGTCTGTTCTACGTGTACTTTAGCACTAGTAAAACATAGGTAGTGCAGTAAGCATTTAACCCCTCTAACGTTACCATTTCATCTGGTCTAATAAGGCCCAGCTTTTATTTATATCTCTGCTCAAGAGAGGCAGCACACACCAGCTGGGGAGGGAAAAAAAAAAAAAAAGAAAGAAAAATTAAAAAGAAAGCATTCCCATGTACAACCCAAGGAGTTAATGCAACAGGGTATATGCGAAGGGGTTAAAACGCTACACAGGTACAGATCCTGTGGCAATTACAAATGTTATTGAAATAAAAACCAGAAACAGGAAGCCAAAAAACAGGTCCCTAAGGCAGGCATCTGTCTTAAATGATATCATTTGTCAAGTTTCCAGCATCTTGTGGTTGTGAACACAAAAAGAAGTTCTGTATTATACTAAGGACATTACATACTCATTAGTTGGAATGTTCCTGAAGTACATAATACAGGATTTTCATTTAATAAGAAGCAGCTACTTGCCACTGCGTTGTACATAAATTCTGGGCATGCTGTTTGCCATTCAAAGATGTTCAACTTAATTTTTGACAGGTTTTTTCTTCCCATCCCCCTTCAGACTACACTGCAAAAACTGTGAGCAGAATGTGCTGCCACAGTATAAAAATCTTCTTACAACATTTTCTGATTTCTGAAATCTGGATTCTTGCAATGACAAATATTGAAGGCTTTAATGGAGATACTAGATAAAAAAGAAAAATAAGTTACCTATAGGAGTATCATAGCAAGAAAGCAAACATATATATATGTATGCATATACACACATACATGTATGTATCTCAGCACAATAACTCTTCATCACTTCTCATTCTCAATGAACAAACCTAACTGTAATTAATCGGTATAGTTCCCCTATCTTAACACTATTAGTGCATTAGAGTTAACTAATATATAAGCTTTTCCCTCATTGCCCTGCCAATGACCTTAAGCTTCACATGGTAGGAAGACCACTTGCTGTAGAATAGGAAAGTAATTTATCCACCATGATTGTTCAGCCCAGGCCCCTCTGTAAAACAGCAACTGACAATTGTGCTGTATTATAAATGGTACGTTTGTGGTGTGTACAATAGTGTGCAGAACATCGAGCTCACTTCCCTGAGCACTGCAGGCAGGGTTTGAAAAGTGATCCTAGAAAGAAGAGACCACTTGCTGAGCGATAGCCCTCTGGTTTCAAATCTTTCCCCCCCCCCCCCCCCAAATATCTCTCTCCCCCCTTTTTTTACACAAAGAGAGACCTATGTTTTTTTTGTCACTTTAAGTAAAAGCAGGATGTAGTTTTCCATTCATAAAAGTATGTCATATTTAAAAAAAAAAAAAAAAGAAAAAAGGCTACTTCGCTTTTATTTTACCTGGGATTTCCCTGCTTCTTTCCACATGTCAGGATTTAGCATATTCCCTCAAAACATAATAAATTTCTATTCTGTAGCTTAAGGGATCCATCAGTTAAAATGTTAGTCTTTCATCTTTATTACTCTCCCATTAAAATGAAAGAAACCGGGACACACTTCAGTTTAGAAGAAGCAATTTAGCTGGTAATGTCCTTACTACTCAAGTCTTTACAAAGAGAGAAAGTGCATTATTGCTTATATTTCACACATCTATCTGCATAAGAAGCAACTAAAGCTTTCAGACACATACGATATTAAATTTAATAATAATCTTTGATTAGATTATTTTATTACAACATTTTTCCATTACCAGTCATTTCCCGTACACATTTACATTCATAAAACCTGCAGGTTTCTCTTTGTTTGTGTATGTGTATATGTATTCATAAAGCAAGGAAGAGATTTCCTGGTTTGCTACAGCTGTTAGATCAGAAAAGAACAGATTAATAACTAGCCACCACGTAGGACTAGGTTTTCTTATACACTGCACCAGTAACCCTTTGCTATAATGAGGACACAAAGAGGCTCACATCAGGCTGCTCCTCTTCTTCATAACTCAAAAGCGTCACAGTGGCAATAGCCTCTAGTGCTATTTGTCTTTAGTGCAGTTGTGACACTTCGGCATGATCCATAATTTGGCAGCTATTTACCGTGACATTTCCCTTCAGTGCAGCCATAACATTCAGTGAAGCCATTATTTGGTTCCATTTACCATATAAATTGTATTGTCGTGCATGCATGCTAGCAGCTACATTAGGTACCTGAAAATGAGTAAATCTTGTAAAATAGATACTAACAGCTATTCAGCAGAGAAATTTCTTTACTCCTCAGACAGAAGTAGAATATACATAATATCTGAAAACACTGCCTCAAACTTTTCCTTGAGAGACTGTAATTATTTGTATTTACATGACACAGCAGTTATTCATATCCAGTTATTAAATATATACCTTGTATACACATACACGCACACATACAGATATGCACATGTAAAAATACATAGCAAACTATTGCTTGGTAGAAATCTAACTTAATTCAAAAAGATATTAGGAGATTCCAGCATAGCAATTAAGTAGAAAGCACATCTGTAAAATGTGCTGAGGGTTGCAGGCCAGGAGAGAGTGAGTACGAGTGTGTTCATGTGCGCGTGCGTATGCACACATGTGACAGACTCAGGAAAAAAGCCAGCTCTTCATCTAGTTCTTTGTTGTTTTTCCATAGAAGCATATGTGTGTAGGAAAGGGAAATTCTGCTATTAGCCTCAGCAAACAATACCAGATTCCTCTGTAGCAAATTCATTTAGAAAGGTAAAATTAGGATGTAGTGCTAGCATCCACATCTCAATGAGCTGCTATTATTAATAGTATTATTATTTAAATCCCTGCTCTCTACATATAGTATACTTAGTACTTCCAAGGCAAATGTATTATTATTTTTAATCATTTAAGTCCCCACTGTGCACACAGCTTTTAATACACCTTTTCTGCAAGCATATTAAGTGTATTGTTATTAATCCCTTGCTGTGACTCTAAAGTATTTCTTTTCCTTGTATGTTCAATGTCCTATCATCATTTAAACCTCTCAGTGTGTGCATGCCATATACATTTTCCTACCCATCTAATATTTAAACATTATTTAAATCCATCATAGCTTACTTACTCAAAGTCAGCCCTGCTTCCGTAACGGTAAGTTTGAAGAATATACCTTTAAATAAAGAGAAGTTGGCTTTTTCGCCCTGCAAACAAAAAATTATTATGAATCTCAGCCAAAAAGCCTCATCAAATTGGTTCAGAAATATTTTCCACTCTCTCCCTGTTGATAGTGCTCTCTTTCAGCAATCTAAAGGATAGAAATTGTACCTTTAAAAACAAAAATTACTTATTCATTCTGGTTTCATTTGTGGAAGAGAAATCATATCCTGAGTTACCCCTATAGCTCAAAACAGGCATTTGATGAAAAGGACAAGCCCAGCAGCCACAGCTCAACCCAAACACCAGAAAAACTGAAAAATTAGTACACTGGCCATACAAGTTCTGCATATAACAAATTAAAACTTTTTATTAATGCTGTAATCAGTACAAAACTGCTAAATAATAAGCCACCAAATGTCATATTTGAACATATATATATGTAAACCTTCCAATGGCTCCTCTTTCCTTATTTTGATGAGTGAAAGAGCCTGGGGAAGTTGCATTACTCAATGTTATGTATGAAGTAACATATTAAAAACAAAGTAGAATGTTGTATGTCCAAACAGAATCCTATCACAAGAAGAAATTTTTAGGACGAAAACATTTGGAATTCACTGCCTTAGAAACACCTAAATCTATTGGACTGACAATGATCAACACCTCTGAAATCAACCCACTTGGATGGGTTTTGGCATTTAACTGCAAGAACTTAATTTGTTACCCAGGCAACAATTCTGCACATATCACAGATGTAACCAATTGTGCTCATTTTATTTGTATTTTGCCCCAGTGCATCCCAAACATCTTTTTTTTAGAGATGCATTTACTGACCAAGAGCACTGCCTTTTTTCTGAAGATTAAAAGAAACCATGTGCCTGGGAACAAAATAGCGAGAATTTTGTGTGCTGTGATCTTGTACAGTCCTTGAGTGTTTCCATCTTTCCAGCATCCAGTTGAAAGGCCAACATGCCTTTGTAAATATGCAAAACATACAAAACACCACAAAATTTGCCCTATTAGAGGGGCAAGAGGAAGTATGTTTCCAACTGCAGATCTTGGTGGAAACAAAATTCATAGCGGTTTCATTGATCATAGTGGTTTCAGCTTGATAAGAGAAATGGGAACAAAGACCGAGCCATTCAGCCTTTCCCCCAAATCCTCCCAAGTGGGACTAAATCCCGTAGACAGCCCAAAGAGACAGTTCTTCGCTCACACAATTCTAATGACATATGCACTAAAAAAATACAATAAGAATTGCTAAATCAAAGTTAAAAATACTTTTTCTACTGCCTGTACTACTGCACAAAATGTTTTTCCTACATGTTACTTTTTAAAATGTCATGTACAGCCAGTCCTGAATAATGTCCCAAAATTAAGTTTACCCTGGATTTTTCCTTCAACCCCTAGACATTATCAGCCTATCATTACATTTATTATTAGGCATAGGATCTTAGGAATTTTCCATCTCTCCAACTGCATACAAATGTATATATTTCAAAGGATGTGGCAAAATCAGCCTTGAAGATCTTAAACATTTGCTATGGAAAAAAGATGAAGAGCAAGAACAGCTTAAAGTATTTTATTGTTCTGGAAAATCTTACACTTCTAGCTGGAATTCCCAATGTATGTACTGTTAACAGTATCTATTGAGTGAGGAAGAATTTTCAGAACTTTACAAAACCTTTTAACTGCACTCCCTAGATAATCTATGACTGAGCACCAGCAAGTGTACGAGGTTCTGTGACTGTAGATTTAAAATGGCCTTGCTCTTTGTAACAGGGCTTCTGCAGAAGCAATATTCGGTAGAAGTACAAGTAGCAGCCTGATTATAGGAAGTCACATCAAGAATCATCAGTCAAAGAACTCTACGACACAGTGATTATCTACAGAGGAGCTAGTTGGCAAGAACCGTATCAATATGAATAAATGCCACAAATATTTAAATAGCTTTTTAAACTTTATTAAATCTTAAAAAAATGTACAGGACCTGAACACACGTGAACATGGCTCAAAAAGCCATTTCAGTAATCTTGCAATACTGACTAAAGGAAGGGGGGGGGGGGGGCAAAA